>JAOXYH010481923.1:0-14027 GCA_028566455.1 Botula fusca | reverse complement strand
TTACACTTATACTTGTGGTTCTCCAATATAGTGGAGGCATCTACGCACAACAGTACAGTAGTCGAACACAACAGTCTTCTCGGTAATATAAATGGTGAAATAAGTCATAAATACGCATTTTTGTTCATATTTTGATCGAGATATTTATTCTTTTACCTTATTAATGTTCCGGGTTTAATGTTTTAATGTCGGGGCTGCACCGGGTTTTTAGATTGACCCTCGCTGGGTCACGTGTTTCAGTTCTCGAACAGCGCGGGTAAGTAAACAGTATGGCTTCCAAATTTGTCTCATAATTCGAAAACATTAATGCTACTGGGGCATTCAGATTATTCATGTTGTTATACTCATTTCCCATTTCCGAAATTCTGCTAATGTGGAACTTGCGGGATTACGTAACCAGTGCAGTATCTGTAAGACGTGAACTTGCATCTACGTACATGTCTGTGGAATTGGGTAGCCCTTTTCCCTCTGGGATGCAAGATTACTTTTATTTTGCGATTTGATAAAGAAAAACAGATATATCAATCATGTACTACATTCATATGACAGTCGTACTTATTTGTGTTGTGGTTCACTGGTTGTCCAGGGAATCGTTGTCCAGCCACTTCCGTGACCGTCGTATCCTAAGTGAGATCTCGCGAGAATAACGAGACATTTAACTCATTCTTGGCTGAACAGCTGACGGGTGAACATCTATTCCTAACCAGTGGCAGTGGCACGGAGACTACACATGTTTTGGTAATTATTTATTTTATTTATTTGAGTTTGCAATAGGTAGTTTTAGACTATAATTGCAGGATTTTGGTAGCTTGGCGTGTTATTTGGACACGAAGCTGTGTTGTGCCGCTTGTGGTTTGGCACGTTTATTTTGAAGGCACGAAATGTTATATTTTAGTGGCCGGGCATTGAATTTTAGAATGATTTGATGAGGATATTAATTGGTTGTAGCAAATTTCTGTAGAAATAATGCTTCTGGTTTTAATTTTGGTAGACATAGGTGTTTGGCGTGGTAGCCATTTTTTCCCGTGCCAGGTGTGCGGCGATCGATTTTGGAGTTTAAATTTGGACACTTTGTTACGTGTGTTTTAGTGGTAACTGTTGACAGGTGTATTTAGTATTGATAATTTTGTTTTTTAAATGTGAGAGTTATTTATCAGAGGATGACGGATATTTTATTTTGTAATTGTAGGGTCCATGGAGGTGCTTAAAGTTAGACACTCCCTTGTTGGGAAATCGTTGATTCCTGTAATTTTACGTGTTAAGGGGTTCGAGGAGGAGTTGTCTGTTGAACGCATGGCGAGGTTAAAAAAGGACCACTGTCTCACTCAGTACTCCTTGGAGGAGTTGGGAACACAGTTCGCGGGACTGACAGGGGAGACATTAGGAGACATTTTAGCGGTAAGAATTGTGATAGGTTATATAATGGAACATGCCTTGTATACAAAATGTAAATTTTGTTTTGCTGGTGCGTGAAATATATACTTTGATTAAGTTTGACATTTATTAGATAAAGAGAAGTCCAACTTTTGTTTCATTTTATAGAGCCTATTAGAGTGCGTAGTAACATGTTCGTTAAACTTAAAGGAATTTTAACCCTGTTATTTCCTTTTATTGGCCGTATGTTTTTCGTCAGTTCTAATTAACGACTACTAGATTTATAATTTTGTGTTTTGGTTAAATTATTTGGTCACGGTTCATTATGTAGAAGAGTTTTAAATCAGAAAATATACAATACAGGTGGTGGTAAGATTATCTTGTTGAATTTCCTTGGTCAACGTATTCGAAAATATTTCAATAATTTTGATGGTTATTATCCATTACCTTTTTAACGAATTGGTTAACAGATGTAATTTAATACTGGAAAGTACTATTTTCGCCGTTTTCAAAATTTCGCGAATTCAAATTTTGTACATGTTGGCTGGTACAATTTTTCAATGGTATAAAGTAATTACTAGCTATCACTAAGTAAAAACGAGACTTAATTTGCTAGTATTGATTTGTGCGGAAAATTCACTAAGCGAAAATAGCGAAATTTAGAATTCCAAAAAATTAACGCTTTACAGCATCTCGAATTTCGGTTTGTCGTAGTAGTTATTTTGTGGGTGGAGTTAGTTAGAAATACGAGTTAGAAATATGTCCATTTTATGTGTTTACAGTTATGTGGTAAGGAGCAGGACATTGAGAATGCCAGGATTTTACTACATTTTACAATCTTGCAAGCAAATCTTGTTGGGGCTCCTAAAGGAAAAGCACTTGGCAAGGGTAGTTCTGTAAATCCGCCAAATCATGATACCAATGTTACACCCTCCACAAGTGGTACAGGCAACAGTAATACAGTTGTTCCTCAACCAGATCCGGTAGTGATGGTTCCAGCTCCTGATGTGCAACCCCAAGGTATGATTAACCAATTTGGTTGTTTTGGGGTAAATAATGATAACTTTTAAAGTGGTTTAAAACTTGAATTGGTGACTAAGAAGTCTGAAAAAAAAAAAAATATTGGTGACGAACAAGTCTGTAAACCTGTAACCTGGTTATTCCATAATTGATAAAGTGTTTTAGAGATTTTAGACTCTGATTATAGAAATATGTATTAGTAAAGGTGGTGGTAAAACCTGGTTTACACATGTACACTTTCTTATTGAATATTATTTATTTTATAGGAAGTAAGTCTGATGATAAACACTTAGAAGTTAGATTGAAGGAGATGGAGGATAAGATGAACTCATTTTCTAATAAATCTGCGGAGAAGCAGGTAGGAGAGAGTTTATCGCAAGTAAGGATTCTTGCGTCCAGACCTAACCTTACACCGTCACATGTTTTATTGGCAGCCATAGAATCTTTAGTAACTGTTGCTACTAAATTTGGTCATAAAGAGGCAGAATTTTTCTCGAAAGCTTACACTCACTGTAAGAAGTTTGAGGACTCGAAAGATATTTGTAATCTAGCCATGAAATTATTCGGGTCTGCGGAGGACAAAAAGCTAGCGAGTATGGTCGCAGAATGGATGAAAGGGAAAAAGTACGAAACTTCACCGAAAAAAATGGTAAAGACTGAACCAGAAAAGGAAAATGTTAATTTGCAATCAAAGAATTATTCTTGTGAAATGCCACAAAATTTTGGTGTGATGGCTAATCCTGCCTCTTTTGGATTTCCGTTTGCACAGGGGTTAAGTGGTATGGCTATGCCACCTTATTTTGTGCCACATGGCTACCCTCATTTTTCAGGGAATTACGGGAATGGCAGATTTAGTAGAAGGGGAAGGTCAGGATTCTCCAGGAGAGGCAGTTGCCTGTATTGCAAAGAGCAGGGTCATTACGTTGCGGAATGCCCTAAGATTAAGAAAGATTCTTAACTGGTTATTTTGATACTTAGATGTAATTTGATTGTTATGTTAGTTACATTTATCTTTAAGGTTCATTTTATTGTATTGTATGTATTTACATTATCTGTAACATTACTTTAGTAGGATTTCAGCCTTTAACCCAAGGGACACTGAAGCCCTAGTGATTTTTTCACGTGGGTTGGGGGCTGAGTATCCACCTCTGTGATCTGAAAATGGTTTTATGATTGTTTCAGGGAGATGTGTTTATCCCTGGTAGTGGTCAAAAGAAGCAAAAAATTATACCTGATATTCCTAAATGGGAGTTGGATTCTCGTTTCGATCCTTTGTTCATACAGAGAAGAGTAAGGGAAGATTATGTTGATTACAGAGGTGTGATATCTCAGCCCCTAACTCACAACTCAGCAGAGGGTGTGATTAACTGTAATGAAGAGTTTGATTTGTGTAATCTAAGATTTAGGAATCCTAACAATTTTATGGCGGGTAGTTTGCACAATCATTTTGTTGAATGGGAAAAAATTTCTCCTGATAAGAAAGTTCTTGAATGGGTTAAAAGTGGTGTTGATGTACGTCAATTTTTTAAACATTTTAAAGGAAATTTTAAAGGAAAGCATTTTGACTCTGACTTCCCTCCTAGTATTTTGTTACCTAATGCTAGAGTTTGTGAAGGATATACTAAGTTTATTGTGAAAACTTTAGAAGAAAGACTTAAAAATGGTTCTTTGACATTGGTGGGCAAAGTTGGAGAATGTGATCCCCCATATTTGGTACTTCCTTTAACTATAGAACCCAGCAAGCCGAGACTGTGTCACGACGAGAGGTACCTTAATCTGTGGATCGTGGATTGTCCTTTCTCTTTGGAGACCTTAAGGGAAATCCCACGTTTAGTTCGACAAGGTGATTTGATGTCATCTTTAGATGACAAATCCGGATACGATCATATATTGCTGGATGAGGAAAGTAGGAAATATTTTGGTCTACAATTTGGTGGGTTTTATTTTGTTTACAACACCATTCCCTTTGGATTTAAAGCCAGTGCCTATATATATCAGTTGACTGGTCTGGGTGCTACTGGATACTGTAGGTCCTTGGGGGTGCCTTGCTTACAGTATATAGATGACAGGTGGATAGGGGAATGGTTAGGCAAGACCAGTGATAATCTTGTTGATAATCAGTGTGTCAGAAAGGAAAATGCCCTAAAGTCTTTGTATGTTGTATGTGAAATTTTGACAAGATTGGGTTATTTCATTAATATTGATAAGTCAACTTTTGTGCCTTGCACTGTGATTAGATTTTTGGGTATGTTAGTTGATTCTAACCGTTTAGCCTTTCTTGTCCCTGAAGATAAGGTTGAAAAATTTTTAGTTTTAAAAGATGAAATTCTAGCAAAGCAGGAAATTGATCTAAATACTTTGCAAAAGTTTGCTGGAAAGTGCATCTCTTTCTTACTGGCAGTACCTAGTGCTAAATTTTATACCAAGGAGGTAAACAAATCAATAAGTATGGCAGTTAAAAACAGTGGCCGGGTTACAATTTCTCAAGGTTTGAGAGATGAAATTAGTCATTGGGCCTTTTTGCAGTGTTGGAAGGGTTGTTTTCCTTGGAGAGGTGAAAAACATTTGCAGGTGTCTATGGCTACTGATTCATCTGAATACAAGTGGGGAGCTTTGGTTTATTCACAGGACAGTCCGACAGAATTTTCTGATTTTTGGGATAAAAAGGATGAAAGACCAATTCATCTCAAGGAGACTCAGGCTTTAATTAATGCCCTTAGAGCAGTTTCGAATGTAGTTAGAGACCATCGGGTGGATGCTTATGTTGACAATTCAGCTTGTGTGCAAGCATGGGAGAAACAGACTTTCAAGGATCTAGCCTTAAATGAATTAATGAAGGATCTTTTCAATTTTACAGTTGAGTTTAATGTTGATCTGAGATTGTCTTACATCCCCTCAAAGGAGAATCCGGCCGATTCCCTTTCAAGAAGTTTGTCGGCCCAGGATTGTATGTTGAACAGAGATATATTTGTTTTGATTGAAAAGAAGTTTGGACCACACCAGTTCGATCTCATGTCATTGGATTCTAATGTAATGCAGGATAATGAGGGTTTGCCTTTGCGCCATTTTACGCCTTATCCTACCCCGGGTTCTATGGGCGTTAATGTCTTTTCACAGACTTTGTGTCCATCTGATAACTTTTACGTGTTTCCACCTTTTGCTTTGATTCTTCCCGTTTTGAGTTTTTTGAGAAGTCAAGAGGTTAAGTTTTGTACTATGGTTGTCCCCTGTGATGACGTTAAACCGGTTTGGTGGCCCGTACTTTATAATTCATTGGTGGATCATATTATTATTGGCAAGAAAGGGGAGCTGAACGTCTTTCTTATGCCCTCAAAAAAAGGTTTTGTTTGTAGTAAAGTTGGACTTAAGTGTGACTTTTGGGCGGCTAGATTAAGTTTCAGTTGAGGATAAACAGAAAAATTATGTTTGAAAGTAGACTGTTGAAGGTACAAATGTTAAAATTTTATTTTTCATCTTTTGTAGGCTTGTGCTTACAGAGGTATAAGGGAGGAAGATTTTGAGTATTGTACTGTTTGTGGCTGTTGTAATTGTAGGAATTTTCGCTTTTGTCAATTTTGTGGAGATGAAAGAGTGCCTGTAGAAAAAAATTCTGTTTCTGAGCAGAGCTTAGAGTCGCACAATGCCAAGAAGCGTATACTTTATTTAGAAAACATGTTAAATAATAAGGCTTTTGATAGGAAAAAGGTTTCTTTGAAAAAGGACTTGGAATCTTTTTTATTTAGTCGCTCTAAAACTTATAGTACTGCTACACCAGAAGATATAAGGTTATTTTTGGTAAATAGAGATGTAAAAGGGAAAACGCAAGTGCATGACTTGTGTTGTCCATTTTTAGGAGAAAAGAAAGGCAAAGAGTGTTCTTGTCCGTGTAGGCTAGCTTCTGGTACAGTAGCATCTCTTGTAAGTCAATTGAAGGTTATATTCGATGATTTGGGTAGGAAGGGCGAGTGGACAGAGTATGGTCTCTTGAGATTCGGTAATCCTGTGTCTAGTGTTGCGGTCAGGCGTTATTCAGAGGCGGTGAAATTGGAGCAGTCGAAAGCCCATGTTCCAGTTAAGCAGGCAAAACCTCTCTTCTTGGGCAAGCTCAAAATGATGAATAATCATATTACAGAGAAATTGTATGACCAGACTATAAGTTCTAGCAGACGTTTTGTTTTCTTAAGAGATAGGGCCTTTTTCACTCTACAGTTTTTTGCAGGTGATCGGGCAAGCGATTTGGCCCAGTGTTTATCTCAAGAGGTGAAGAAGTTGTCGGAATCTGAAGGGCTGTTGTTTCGTCACACGGTTGGTAAAACACTAGGGAATGGTAAAATAAATGAGTTTGTGATCTCACCAGTTAATGAAAAGTTGATTTGCCCTGTGGAAAATCTGAATCAATATGTAATGGGAGCTGAAGGAATGGGCATTGATTTATCAGTAGGTTATTTATTTAGGACTTTGGACCCTTCTCATTCTCATGTGTTGGAATATCCTGTCTCGTCGTCGGGAATGGGCATGCGTCTGCAGATGTACTTAAAAGAATTAAACATATTTGAGGGAGAAACAATACATGGTATCCGAGGTGGTTGCGCAATTACTATGATGGCTTCTGGTATAGCTCCAGACAAGGAGGTTATGGATCATATTGGGTGGTTTAGTAAGAGATCTTTGGATAGATATTCAAGAATGAACAAATTGGTCGATTCAGGATCAGTAAGTTCCTTATTGTCGAAATTCGCAGACTCCAAATTGCCAGATGTAGGCAATATATTTGGAAAATTTGCACATTGTTCGAATCTGCCACAGGCGTTTAAAAAACAGTAATTGTCCCCTGCCGCGGAGCAGAAGGGAAGGGGACATAGTAATAGTGAGCGTCCGTCCGTCCGTCCGAATCTGGTTTTCTATGGTAATGTTAACATATTGTATATACATGTTGTAATAATGTGTATAATTATGTCAAGTAGGAATTTGCTAGAGTTATATTTTGAAATAACTGTATTTTGTGTCTACTTATATGTTTATGTAATTAGTTATGTGTTTTGTTAATAAATTTGTTTATTTGCCTTTCTTGTTTACATGTGAGTGAAAATTCAGACTTGAATTTATCCTGTGTGATAAGGTAGATGTTTATTAGCAATTTCAGGTGGGGGTTGTGGTTTTGGAGTTTATTTGTGGTTTTGGGTAGTAATGGGAGATTTTGATTTCAGTGATGTTTGTTTTAGGGGTTTTGTATTTCGGTATTAGGTAAAAGGTGTTTTGACTTAATGGGAGATAATCTTTCATCCCAATACTTAATAAATCCCGAGTGTATTGGAGCGAGTTTCATATAGGATATGGTAATATCCTAAGTGAGATCTCGCGAGAATAACGAGGCATTTAACTCATTCTTGGCTGAACAGATGAGGAGGGCATATTCTATTTGTGACTGGTGGCGTTATTGGTAGTTATTATTGGGAAATGCGACAATTACACTAGTATATTACTACAATTGACTATGGTACCATGCCAAAAAAAAAAAAATGGTTTATGGTTTATGACACAATCCTTTGATGGGTCAGTTAAATTGAGTTGCATCTTATCAGCACGTTTGTTCATAGCATTGGTTTTACTAGCGGAATCTTGCTGCAGGACGTTGAACAACCGACAATCAATCAATCAATAAAATCATTGTAGGAGGTTACAGAAATGAACATTCAGGATTCGCTTCGAGGTCTTTAGCTGTGGAACATGCATGCAGTAGGGAACACTGAAAGACCTAGAAGGGTAAATCGGTACATGATTGCAAAACATATTTGACTTGTATAGGGAATTAAACTTTTAATGGCACAAAAGACACGTTTAATGTTATGGCAGTCCGAAGAAACTTTGTTCCAAAACTGAAATGCTTAAGATTTAAACCAAACTTGGGATGAAATGGGAAGGTAAGACACGGAATGCTATGTCAAAGTCGATATTAAGGAAAGGACAATTCATTGAAAGGTTTAGGAAAACTGGGGATATGATAAGATTGGAAACGAATAAATAAAATAAATAAGTAGTGAGATGAAACATGGTAAAGGGTACTTGCTCCTTTAGACTCTGGGAGATAATCTTTCATCCCAATACTTAATAAATCCCGAGTG
Organism: Botula fusca; assembly: GCA_028566455.1. Taxonomy (NCBI): domain Eukaryota; kingdom Metazoa; phylum Mollusca; class Bivalvia; order Mytilida; family Modiolidae; genus Botula; species Botula fusca. Next base: position 5,511 of record JAOXYH010481923.1, on the reverse strand, counting down.
TATTGGAGCGAGTTTCATATAGGATATGGTAACACCTCAACAAGGGAGAACTCGATCTGTATAATTACAAGTTCAAAACAATAGAATCATTCTGAATTTGTACCATTGTATTTTTACGTAGAAAATATTTCTCGAATAATGTAAAATCATTCTTCATTTTATAATATATATAAGAATACTCTAAATATTTTTTCAATGTATATTTGAAGAACCTTAAACAGTCTATATCTGAATTCCCGTAAAGTTTAATATTACGAGTTTTATATATGCATAACCTGGCAACACTAAGTAAAAAGTTTAGAAAGTATGTATTTATCTGTTTAGATGACTTCAAAAACCCAAGGAGTAATAATTGTTCATAATCAAGAGTATTGACAAGGTCGTCTGTACTTTGTAAAAATATAGTGTGTAGCAAATCTTTAAGAAGGTCATGTATCGATTTGTACTTGGGACAATAGACGAACAGGTGTGGTAAACTTTCTGAAGACTGTCCGCACGCATGGCACGTATCGTCTTCTGTGTGACCAACTTTAACCAGTTTTTCAAGTGTAAAAATAGCTCTGTGTACTATACGAAAGTTCAAGGAACGGCAGTCAGGTGGTAAACAATTTTGATTGGCAACTGAATATAGACTTCTGAAGTTAAGTGACGGATATAGCTCCTCCCAATGTTTTTCAGCAGTAGGCGTTTCCCAAAAGAATGACAGAAGAATTTGATAGAAATCTTTCGAAGACGCATTCAAAAAATTTATCTCTCTAGGTTTTTCATGACAAAGTCTAATTTTCGGTGTTACCTCGGAATTTAACGGGTTTTTGGATTTCAGTAGAATTTTCCACTGTTCGGGAATAGAGCTTAAAATGTTGTCAAAAGCAGCTACTATTTCGTTTGGTTTTACATCTGGATATTTTTCGTGTATAATTTCAACAATCGCACCGGAAGTTAGAAAACCCGGAATAAATTCATAACACAAATCTTTTATGAGGATTAAACCAGCGTGTATAAATTTGTCGAATAACAACATCTTGCCATTAAATATTATTTTTGGATTACAAAATATTGGATTGTTATACACATGTTGAATTTCGTAATCGAATTCAATCTTGGATTTTATTCTGTAAAATGCATTTAGCATTTCTTGATAAAAAGTTGGTAAGTGTTTTAATTGCCTTGAATTTAAATGGACATAAACAATGTTTTGTTTTAAATCCAAAAAATCAATTCTTTTGATAAAATAATCAAAAGCACTTTTCCAGATAGCATGACAATCTCTGTCCAGATATTTTCTCAAAAATTTTAATCTAAAGGCCTGCATTTTTATGAAAATATCCGGAATATTCAATCCACCTAGATATTTATTCCCTATTATTGATTCATACTTTACTAAATGCGATTTATTTTGCCATAGAAATTTTAAAGAAACAAGACGAATTTCATTTTTTATTTTTTCTGGCAGCGAACATACTGTCAAAGTATAGTAAAATCTTGACATAATGAGAGATGTCAAGACTGTCGCTCTTGCCGGTAGAGTTAAATCTCTTTTGTTCCAGAAGAATAAAATTGTTTTTACTTTTTTAATTTTATCTTTCCAGTTCAACATGTCACATAGTTCTTTATCTTTACCAACATATATGCCTAAAACTTTTGTAGTATTTTCACAGGTTTTTATTTGTAATTGATCAAGCTCATGATCGTTTAAATATCCGGAACCCAAACACATTATTTCAGATTTTTGTCTATTTATTTTTGCACCGGAAGCTTCACTGTAAAGATTTAAAACTTTAAAAACTTCATCAATTGAATTTTTGTCACTAGTAAAAATGTTAGTATCGTCGGCATGTTGAAAAATTTTAGATTCTTGATTCGAATCGGGAATTACAACTCCTCTAATATTTTTATTTTTAATTATTGCTTGACCTAACGGTTCTGCGGCTAAAACATAAAGAAGAGCAGAAACGGGACATCCCTGTTTTATTGAGTTTTTCAAGTGTACATATTTTGTAAAAAATCCGTTACATTTAACGCTGCTGTTTACATTGTTATAAAAAATTTTAATCCACTGAATAAATCTTGGACCAAATCCAAACTTTTCTAAAACAAAAAACAAATATTCATGATCTACTCTGTCGAATGCTTTTTCTTGATCAATTTTAATGAGATACCCTTCAAAATTTTCATTTTCTATGATTTCGATTAAATCTCTAATACTTGCAGTGGTGTCAGCAATATCCCGACCCATAATACAGCATGTCTGATTCAAAGATACTAATTTAGGTAAGACAGTTTTAAGACGATTTGCCATAATTCTTGCCAAAATTTTATAATCTACACATAAAAGAGAGATAGGTCTAAAATTTTTCAAAGAACTTTTATCTCCTTTGTTTTTATAAATTAAACTTATAACACCATGTCGCATGGATCTAGACATAATTTTTTCCTCTTCAATCACTTTAAAAATTTTTTGAAAAATTTCTCCAAACATATGAAAAAATTTACAAAAAAATTCTACTGTCAAACCGCATGGTCCAGGTGATTTATTTCTTGACATACTAAATAAAGAAGATCTTATTTCATCAAGACTGAAATCAGATTCCAAAATTTCAAAATCATTATCTGAAACTTTTTCGCTTACAAAACTTAAAATTTCAGAAACTTTCTGTTTATTAATCGAGGTACAAGAATACAATTCTGAATAAAATTTATGAATTTCATCTAGAATGTCTTCTGTAGAGGTTAAAATATTACCATTATCAGTTTTAATTTCTTTTATTGAATTATTTTCTTGTCTATATTTTTCCAGTTGTAAAAAATATTTAGAGTTTTTATCTCCTTCTACTGCCCAGTAAGCCTTTGAGCGTAAAATTGCTCCATTACATATTTTTTGCTCATATTCACTTAATTTTAATTTAATTTCTTCAAATTTATTTACATCAAAATTTAATTTACTATCAGCTGCTTCCGACAATTTCTCATACTCTTTTTGAATTTTAAAATATTCAGCTTTTTCCGCTCGAGATTTATTTTGAGAAATCGTCTTCGCTAGTTTTTTAATTTTATACTTTAAGTTATCGTACCAAATTAACGGTTCATCATTATATAATCTACAATTTTTTTCTTCCGAAATAAGAACTTCAACTTTGTAAATAAAATCTTTATCGTCAAGCAAAGTATTATTAAAAACCCACATGCCGGGACCTCTTTCAACTTCATTAAAGTCTATATTCAGATTGACAATTGAATGATCGCTGAATGTATTATGTTTATAGTAAACGTTTTTAACAAACTGTGAAAATGATCTTGGAACAAATATATAATCTATTCGACTCTGAATCAACACGTTTTGAATAACACGACGCCAAGAAAAAATCCGAGCCGTTGTGTTTCTTGCACGCCAAATATCGTACACATTAAATCTATCACAAAGTTTAACCAGTGATTTGAAAGCCATATTTTCCGTGTGTTGTGTTTTTGAACAACGATCAAGCTTTGACATAGATGTGTTCATATCACCAAGCAGTATGAGATTTTCAACATTTTGAATTTTGTTATAAACCTTTTCAAAAAATTGTACTCGTTCATTTATGACATTCGGTGCATAACAATTGACAATGTCGACAATTTTATCATCATACTGCATTTTGATATGAACACATCTTCCATCAAAGCTCTGAACTTCTGAAACGAAATTTTTTACCCTGTTACTAACCAGAAAAGCAACACCTTGTCTCTCTGAATTTGAGCATGAATGATAAATTTCACCATCCCAAAATTTTTGTAGATTTTTCAAAATATCTGTGTCCCAAAAAGTCTCTTGTAAACCAACAATGTCAAAATAGTTTTCAGTACAATATTTGCTAAACCTTTGAAATTTTGTTACATCTCTTAGTCCATTCACATTGAATGAAACAATATTTACCATCAGTAGAAAAAATATACAAATATGTAGTTTGGGACCTATGAACTTTGGTTTTTTGGAGTTAGTTTATGGCGGGGATTTTGGCGGAGTCTTTTTATGTCATCCAAGGTTAATGAAGGGCCAGTTACAAGACGTTTACGTCTATATTTTGACATAGCCTTGGCCAGCTCCTCATCATTGAGTTCCAATTCATCATCATCAGCAATAGATGACTCTGACTTCTCCGTGCAATCAGAGTCAGCCACGCTTACTTGCGATAACTGAGAAGCCGGCTCAAGAATGGGCTTAGGGCTTGAGGATCCCCCGGACTTGGGCGACATGACATTTTCATCTTTATTATCAACATTAATGTTTTTAGTGTCATGTTCATCAGTGACCATAGCATTGTCAACATCCACACAATCATCAGCTCCGGAAACCATTTCACGGTTTACATGTACTTTAACGGTTTTCATGTCCGTCATCGCCTCAGTGTCACCATCAAGAACCACCATTTCAGACTCATTGGCATCTCCGACCTCCTGTACCTTGCTTTCATCACAGGGCGCGCTATGTTCATCTTCAGAAATGCTCCGTCTGTTGACCTCTACAACATCATCACGGGGCCACTGTACTGGACAGTTACATTTTGCCACATATTTATTGCAACGTGAGCAAGGAGGTTTCTGACATGCTCGTGCCAAATGGCCGGACTCTTTACACCTGTAACACATATTGTCAGGACAGTTTGCAAAGACATGCCCGGACTCATAACACTTTGTGCAAACTTTACTCTGGTTATCATGCAAAACTCTAATATATTCATGAGAACTGACACCGGTTGAAAATTTCATAGTGTATGGCAAACTTTGTCTATCAGGAGGAAATCTTACAACAACAAACCTCGTGCCATCAGCCACTTTTGTACCAGGATGCATTCTCCTTCTAATAGGTGTAATGAGTTCCGCTCCGAAATCTACCAGTTTCTGACTAATTTCCTCGTCCGACACATAATAGGACACATTCAAAAAACTAACCATCTTTTCTCTTGAAAACACTGCATTTGGCTTGAACTTTGACTCACCAACTTTAAATCCGGTATCACAAATGAGATCCAGAGCATCTTTGTCAACTAATGTTATTTCGTACATATTTCCACTTTTCGGAACACATGCAACCACCGAACCTTCACCCACTTCTTCTTCAACACTTTTGATGACCGTCAAGGCATTTACAGTTCTATTATCAATAACATCAACCAAAACAGTTTGTTCTTTGGCAGACCTGCCATCCCCCCTTTCACCAGGCATGGTGAAGGGAGGTCAAGAAAATCCGTTCAAAAACGTCAGAAGAAGGAAATAATGAAATATTGGTACTAATACCTCTTAAACTAATCCCACAGAAAACTTCTATCCGTGGATGGTTCGCCAAAAGACGAAAATTACTTCGGATTTTTCGCAGTCGAAATCACTACGTGTGTCTTCAACGAAGGCAAAACCGGAAGTCAAATCGACAACATTAAATCATGTTCCTTTGAGAAGATTATTATTAGCCCCAACATGAGATGCTGTCTAAAGAAAAGGGAAAAGGGGGGTTGTGATCACGAATCCGATGAAAAA
>JAOXYH010480815.1:0-14033 GCA_028566455.1 Botula fusca | reverse complement strand
AAAATGATCAGCACATCAAGCTCTACAAAAGTGTCCGTTACCCCGAAATCGTCAGACGACTCCTTACATGAGTTATTATTCGTTAAATGCAAATTTTGATGATTTTTGCTATTTTTCCCCCAATAACAGATGGAGAGAAATTAAACAGCAAAAATGATCAGCAAGACAGGCATTACAAAAGTGTCCATTACACCGAAATCATCAGATGACTCCTTACACAAGTTTCTGGACTTTAAATATAAATTTTGACCTTTTTGCTGTTTTTGGTCAATTTAAGCTGAAAATGTAAGAGAGTCTTGAAACGGCCAGGTATACCAGGTGAGGGATACAGGCTCAGGTGAGCCTCTAGTTAAAGTATTAGTCCATGTAATAAGCAAAATCTGGTGGCAGATGATAGAACTATTTTTTCTTATTGTGTATGTTTTTGTATTTCTTTTCGGGAACCTTTTACCAAAAAACTACATTATTCTAATTTTTGACATGCCTTTTGAGATAATTTTTACATAGAAAGCACCATAAACAAGGCCAACAACTCTTCAAGGAACAATAATTTGTGTAGAATCAATGTAAAATTATTTGACCGGAGAAAGAAAAGAGTAAATTTGCAGCTATTTTATTGTTGATTCCTACTAAGCATAATTTGCTACATTAATATCAATGGCGTTCAAAACGAAACCGTGTTGCCTTTCCGAGATGGAATGCACTACAAATCTATATATCAAAGGGAGATGATTCACTGATATTTATATTGAAAGCACTAAAAATTAAATAGCCTGTAAATAAGTACTGATGTTATCTGGACGTATTGCTTTGACGTATTGCTTATTTGTTTTTGTTCATAGTTTGGTAAAGACATCAGAACAAACAATTTTCAAAATCTGAGATCATCATGTGCCACCCTTTATTATATAGTTTTTTATATTTTTATGTGGATTGTTCTTAAATCATTTTTCAAAATATACAAGCTTTTAAAACACGTAATTTTAATAGACGTTATTTTCCTTTCAGACGTAGAAGATCGGAAAAAATGCTTTCATTTTAAATGTGATCTTTTCAAATTAACACACTATAGCTGAACATTGATGGCCGCATCAAGGCAACCTTGATGTTTGATCAGAAACGTTTTGAAAACAACATTTGGCGAGACTTGTGGCATTCCGCAACACGCAATGGCCCAACCTCCTCATCTTATGCGACGGGGACATGAAACACTTTTTGTATTTGATATTTTCAAAGGTTTAAGGAGATTGTCGTGGCTTAAGTATTACTTGATATCACGAGTTCCTAATTTGGTATTCTTCTGTACAAGTTTAGAATAAGTACAAAACTGTGCAAGCTAGTTCGTTTGAGATATCATACGATGTATATTGGGATATGCAACATTTTAAGGACTCTATGAGAGAAACATAAAAAATAATCTAAGTATATACATATACATTCATTATACTATTGGAATTGTTGCAAAAAAGTTTTCCAATATATATCTGATACAGTCTCTAGATCAACTTTTAAATTGTAGTTAAATACTGATAACGAAGTAATATTATTAATTTTCTCTAAAGATTACCTTGATTATTAATACCACATAGAGATAAAATACGCGGAAAAGTCTTTAATAACCAGATCTGTTTTCTTTTAGAATGCATGAACTCATAAATTAACTGCAGGAATATGAAGTTGTTTAACAAATGCGACCGGTTTTGTATGAACGTTTGTCGATTTTGTCCAATTATGCAAATCAGGCATAATTCACGAAATAATTATACTATCTCCTTGTCTTAAACTGTTTGGCTGATTGAAACCAAACTTTTTCAAAATAGCCCTTGATAGTCCCCTCTCAAAATTATAACCGCTAGCCCTTTCTTCTATCCAATATAGCTGTCGATACTAAAACAAAATTGTGAAATAGCCAAACTGCTGTATTTTATCCAAGAACGGAGTAAAACGTATACTGTAGATCATAATAACGTTTTTAAGATCCTATACAGGTATTATGGTCAATTTTGACCTCTGCTGATTATGGCCAAATATGCAATTCAGCCATAACCTAGAAAGTATTTTGAAATCTTCTTGTCGAAACTGTTTGACCGATTGAAACTAAACTTGGCCAAAATAGTCCTCAGGTGGTCCGATTTAAAAGATATATTCGGCAGTTCCGTCTTCAATCCAGTATGGCTACCGTTACTAAAAATAAAATATTTAGCGAAATGGGCAAAACTGTTGTATTTTGTGCAAAATTGTGCTAAAACCTGAACTGTTGAAGTATAATTACAAGCTGTTTCACATATGATATAGATTTTATGGTAGACGATGGTCTTGTCTTGATTTTTGACAAATATGCAAATTGGATATAAATCTGCAAAAATTTAGTTAGAATCAGTTCATGAAAACAAACTTGGTCTAAATCATTCCTACGATGTATAATATCAAAGTATTATCAGACATTATCCCCAAAATGGCCGAGCATTACTTCCAACTTTAACTTACCACAGTATTGAATTTTACGTGGAACTAAATACCCTGTAGGAACTAGATATTGATGAATTCATCCTAATTGATATTGTGATGAATGATTTCTGCTGACTGTATAAGTGTCAGGTGAGCGATACAGGCTCCTTAGATCCTCTAGTTTGAACTTTGATCTAGTTACTGTATATATAAAGAAGAGAATATGGAAAATTGGTTTATGAACTATGCTCCGATTTGGTGTCTGAAGAGACTGGTCTAGTCTAGTAAGGTCTAAGAATAGTTTTTTTTAAACACACTGAGAATCATTTCTAGAATTCGTATCTCAAACATGTAAACAGTGACTATGTTTAGATTATGATGAAAATGGTCCAGTGATGCGTATTTGTAAATCTAACATAGAAACACAGAAATGGCATGGAGATTAAACTTTTACAGTTTTTCTACTATGTCTACAACATCTTGATGTAAATCTTAAGAAGTTATACAACATTAACATCAATTGCAGACAACCCATCTTATGGTTGATGATAAGTTTGAAGAAATCTATAGGCCCTTTTCAGGTGCCATTTTTGAACAGATCAGAACAACAATTATCATACTCATATATAGATGATATGCACCAAGTTTGCTACCTATAAGAACAATTTATAAAACCAAAAGACAAAAAAGTGAAATAATAACAAAAGTCTATATCAGCAGCAATATGTATTGTTTTGGTTGATCATTATCCCCACTTAATCATCCGAGCTTTATTCATTGTAATTTTAAGCAGTTATGTATCTATTAATGTGAAGTGTACTCGATTGACCTATTATAGTCTCAGGTTTTTTAGCATGTTGATTGAGGATCGGCAACATATTGAAGAAAAAATTAAATCAGCATGTGAACTGATAGTTAAGTGTTAATATGCTAATTTCAATTTTTTCTTCCATCATATATTTTTTCATATAGCGAGTGTCACTTCCTATAAAAAAAAGCTTTGTCAAGATTTCATTTGGCAAAGATTGTTCTCATCAATTAGAAAATTGATGGTAAAATTAATTGACAGTTAAGCAGTACCAATCCTTCAGATATTGGCAACAGAATGCCGAAGCAACAAGCTCAAGTCAGAAATTCTATAACACGTAAATCAAGTGACAAGGCAAAAGTGTGGAAACAAAAAAGGAGACCAATAACCCGACGAAACGAAAAAAAAAATCAAAAACATGTAACAAACAAACAAAATAGAAAACGACAACATGAGAACCAAGCACTAGCAATGAGAACTCCCACAAAAAACCAAGAGTCACATCAGGTCATTCCCCGTTTCTACTACTTTTCCCAGTTGTGAGTATTTTATCAGTTGGAGCAACATGACAGGTCCATACACTTTATAGAAAATTGCCAGTGACAATCTTCTACTTGAGTACGTGATCTGAGCATTATTCTGTGCTTCTTAAGGACGGCGCAGACTACACTAGTTTTGTGAGATCTCAAAGAATCCACTATATTGAGACTGTGAGACAGCAGAAACGTCTAAAACTCCAAAACAAAACGATGAAAAAACCCGAAAAACAAGTTAACAAATGTCCAATGGACATTGTGTCCCACCAACAGCAGGCCAATGGTAAGAACCAATCAGACACCATCCCATAAAAAATAATAAACTCTTGAGGTCGCGGTTTGTCCTTCAACGATGAACTGGATTTCATACCATGCAGCATACTCTAAATGGCCCCGAAACAAAACTGAGTGACCAGCTCAAGGTTCTAATTAATCGATCAATAGACCATGTCTTCCTCGACTGATTCATGCTAAAACATTAAAAGTAGTCAATGACAATGCATCCTTAGCCAAAGCACGTGTAATAGAAATATTTGTACCGCAAAAGCAGATCAAAGAAATATGGTACGACTTCAAAAGTAAATCGACACCACTTTAATATTGCACATAGCATTCGTTCATTAGCAATGTTTCAGCAACAGTAACAGGTCAATAAGATTTAGCATAAGAGCAGCACTTCAATGACAATGTTAGCACAATAACTTGGAGTCAAAAAGCAATGTCATGACAACTATAACAGCTCAAATAACAATTTCAGTACAGTAATAGCTAGTAAATAGCAATTTAAGCACCCAAATGCGGATCTATAGCAGCGTTAGCTTATCACTAGAATCTATGGAGAATATCAAATCACCATCCCAGCACTTCCAAAGAATAAAGAAGAAAATTACCACCCATACATCTGAAAGCAACAGGCAAGACTATGAGCGACCGAACAATAGACAACGACAAATAACGTAATACATAGACTATGTGTCCTGGTTAAATGTTTTCAAAATCGATAATTTGTTTGTAAAACTGCAGTTCAAGTCTATTACGTCCAAATATTAAGGACAATTTAACCAAATTGAAGCAGATAATACATGCGTTTCTTATGAAGTCTGCTTTGTATGGATATAGAAAGAAACCGGGGAAGAGAGGGACACAGTAAGTACTCATTGGAATGCTGATTGTCTGTTTGCACACATGCCGACAGAATTGAACAAATATGTTATCAATCAGGAACTTCAGCATATTCATTATAAGTGTTTTGAATCAGTGTGGTTTTCTAACTAAGTAGTTTTTTTCTCTGCTGAATATTAAATATTAATACAGCCGAGTTCCATTTTTCGTAATAATTTTTATTTATTTGTTATTCATTAATGCTCTTCCATGGTAATCAAAGGTATGAAAAAATGATCATGATCAGTTTATATAATGCATAATTACCAAGTTAAAATTATATGCCAAATAGAGCATAATTAGGCAGCAGTATTTGAAATGACATTTTAAAATCGCGATACGTACATGTATAAACATGCAGTCAATGAGAACTTTAAACTATGGGTGCGTATAAATTCAGCGACATCATCACTTCAGCGACTATCAGTTCAGCGACATATTTTGAGTAATTCCGTTTATCATTTCAGCGACGTCTAATCAATGCAATTAATAAAAAAATGCATATAAATTCAGCGACATCGAATTAAATAAAAGAATTTAAAAAAAGAGAGAACTAACATCGAATTATTTGTAAAAGTATATACATATAAATAATAGCGACAAATTAGTAAAATATTTATTAAAAAATAGAAATTATATCAAACTTTTAGTAAATATTTATAAAAAAAAAATAGAAATAACATAAATGGGTAAAAACTTCAAATGAAAGGCAAACCAGATCAGACTGGGAAGATCTAGCTTTCTCCGTATGTTTTGTTCAACTTCAAGAAACTGATCAATATTTTTTGGTCTCGCCACAATAAATAAAGAAAAAACACTACGGTAAATTATATTTAAAATGGAGATTGATAAGTACACAACGAACCGAGGGAAGGAAGGCATAATTGTGGATGGCTTTAAATGTCGCTGAATTAATAATATAAAAAGTCGCTGAATTTATATGATTTTTGTCGTTGAATCGATCACGTCGCTGAAGTGAAAAAAAGGGGGAAATGTCGCTGAATTTATCATCTCCGTAAACTATACATGCACAATAATATCGAATTATTGATCATTAATGATCAAAGATGCACTGAAGAGCCCATTTAAAACATTTCCCTGTCCATTCTAGTGTACTGAAGTATTTAACGAGTATATCTTGGGATAACGGCTTAAACCAGTCTTGATATTTAGCACTAACCTAGTCATAGGAAAACAGAAAAAAAACTTACTGTCAAAACTTCAAACTGAGAAAAAGTTTTTATCTAATGAGTTTGTAAGACTTTAATATATTAAAATATAAATTTCCGGAATTGAAAAAAAAATCATAAATTAAACATCACGCCTCCTAAGTACGTATTCTCAAGTTAAGTGTCAATGGAAACAGAAAACAATTCAAACTGCAAAACAGGAGAACAATATTGCCCAGTCCTCAAATGTAGGAAAAACAGAACTAATATAAACAGCTTATATACAGTTCATTATAGCTTCGTCCAAAGATGCAACTTTTTCATACCAATAATAAAAATTATTACCCTGTATGATGCGAAAACACCTTTCCAGGAAATGGCCATTGTTTTTATCCCAAGACGGTATGGTTTACTTAATACTGGGTGCCGATGTCAGTGGTACATTTCAAAAATATACCTTTTCGTTTAGATTGTCTAGGTACACATAAAGGTGGAGGTATGAAGCAGAGAAACCTGTGAAATGGTGTCCTTTATTTCATGTTCGATGAAGATAGTTGCAAGCTGTCTATCATCAATACTACTGGTTTGATTCATTACTGATTGTATGTCATGGTCTAACCTTAAAATTAGGTGTCCATTCTTAACAATTTTAAAGAAAAGGTCAAGGTGTGAAGCAGAACACCCTGTCAGAGTTGTCGAACGTTCGATACATCTAAAAGCTAGCATGTCGATTGTTTTACCTAAAAGAAAAGAAAACCATATTTTATGTACTTGATGTTTATTAATTGATAATAAACAAAATAACTTATCCCAGGATTCAAATATTAAAAATGTTAACCTCATGACCGACCAGCACAATACATGTAGTTCAATAATTTGCTAATTCATGTGCTATTTAGTTGCTCACTTGTTGAATATGAGTTCGAATTCTGAGGCATTCTGTATAGATGTGTAGAATGCATAAAAGCATATTTTGTTTCTAAATATTTAAGAAATGTTACATATTTGAATATGATATGTTCCTTAGTTTGTGAAGCTCTGATTATATAGTAAATGTATTTACGTTGTATATAAGCACCATTAAAATTTACTTTTTACATAAAGCACCATGAAAGCTGGTATACATGTACAATTATTTCATTAAAAACAAATCTTCAAAGTTTCATACAGATGTGCAGAAAGTACTGTGATTACACTGAACATGAGAAATTACATGTACATAACATAAACGCTGCTAATATTCAATTAAAAACTATAGATACTACCAAATCTTCAAGGTTTCATACAGAAAGTACTGTGATTATCATACTGATTATTGTCTACTTCCTATAAAAACTGACACTGCACACTGAGAAATCATTTATTTGTGAACCATTTGGTAGAGAATTTAATTTAATTGGACTGCTCAGTTCATACAAAATGTAAACATTGTCAAACTTATGTATACATATCCCCTGATCAAGAAATTATTTTACACAAAATTAAACTTTATAAGCCGAATTTTCATGTTGATGCAACGAACTATCAACTGCAGTAGACATAAAAAAGATTTATAATCTTTTCAGTTTTTTTTATCACACACGATTTTTTTCTACTTACAAAATAAAAAAAAAATAAATTCACAAGAATAGAACACACTGTAAAAAATGCTGGATACATCAATCTCTTGGACGCATTAATATGCTAAACACATATATTCCTACCTGTTTTGTTAAAGTATGACCCTTTGGCCTTTTCACTACAGGTATTATGCATTGCCTTTTCCTTTTTGTACTCTTATAGACTATGATATGTAAGTTACGATTTAGGGGATGCTTCCTTTTGATTTCTTTTATCATGTATATTCAAAACTTGTTCTTCAAATTAAAAAAAAAAGTTCAGATTTATAGTGTCGGGTAATACGTAGAAAATGGTAATACCAAATCTGTTGACGTACTACTGGTGGGTATTTACAAAGAGTACAAAGGGGTAAAGGCATTAATTTCAAACAAAAGCTGAAATTTCACAATGCCGTATTAGCCCTTTTGGTCCCTTTTTCGTACATGTAGGGACAAGACTCTTCATTTTAAACATAAGACTTATACGAAGAAGTATTACCCCACTTAAATGTCATAGAAATCTATCAGCTTGAACAAAAGTTATTGCACAGAACCAATGTGTCTACAGACGGGCGACGGCGACATAATACGTCAAAAACAAGGTTTTTGCAGTCGCATAAAATTATTATGCGGTCTGAAGTGTATTTGCTTTTTGGTAATCCTACACTACCAAGGCAAATATCTGTGACGATCACGGACTTCACCCAACTGAAATAAAAATGTTTAAAAGCTGAGCTTGTTTAAATTGAAAGATAAGATATTGAAAATGGAAATAGTCTCGTTTAAAATGTGAAGGTGTGTCCATGTAAAAAATTTGACGATGAGCAGCCGTCACTAACCATGTTCAATCCAGAAATCCTAATCCCGTGGATCCTGGAACAAGACAAAAGCGCGGAAACAAGCAATGAGAACTAGGACATGATAAAAAGAAATGGAAATCAAAAATATGTACCAAACAAACAAAATCGAACCGGACAACACGATACCAAAGCACTAGCAATGTGAACTCCCACCAAAATCGAGAGTGGCATCAGGTGCTCCGGAATAAGCTTTAATGAAAATGGAGACTGCAGTTTTTGTCTTGGACATTAATTATGTGTTATTATCAAACAGGTAACAGATATCATATACAAGCAATATCAACTCAACCTTTAACCAAAACAAAGTCTTCTTTGGATTGCAATTTTGATATAAATCATATTACTTTTCACCTTTTCACAATTCTATTGTGTATTTTATAAAGCAAAACTATTATTGTGTATAAACTCTTTCATTTAAGAAATTCATTATGATCTTACTATTTGAAATTTAAAACAATATATCTGTCCAAATACAGTAAGTACATTTGGTTGATGTTGAAAGAAGAAAAAAAAAACATATATAAAATCAGTAACTTTTTTGTAATTTATTTTGAAGTTTGCAACATATCAAAATGCGTATGAAAGGTGTTTTAATGACCAGTGTTTTTGGTCAAATGAATATGAATAACATATTTGGTAGCTGTCCCCTGACCATATTTGATTCACAAAGAACATTGCTGTTTTCTTTTTACTGACTTACTCCGGCACTTAAATGAGGCAATATTGCAATAACAGCCTGTGGACAAAATGTTTACTTTACGCTGAATTACATAGGTGAGCAGTATCTATATCATCCTTTTTTGCAACGCCATCAAATGAATTATGTCTATGTCTTCTGTCGACGTAAATCTAATCATTTCTATTATTTTCTTGTCATTAAAATTTAATAACATAAAAATCATGAACATTATTTAGATTACAGCACATTAAAAACAGAATCAGTTAAAAGAATCTCATTTTCACCCATTGTAAGAGTTTGACAACTATAACCTTGACTTTAGTACGTTTCCATAAGAGCTACTATCCAACGGGAGATATGTTTTTGCCTCCGGGGATAAGTAGAATAAGGGATCTGATATTACCCTGGGATCAAATCCTTCCTTTACTAGGTTCACTTTATGCTGTTTGAAGGTCACTGTGATTCGAATTGACTTTTCTAAGCGTAGAAACAATGGCCTAGCATAACTAGGTAAATTGTCTACACAGTGGTTATAGACCTTTTTCAATCTGTCTGTTGTAAGTTGTTCATTCTCATTTAAATGTAAAGCAGCCATTCCTGCACGTCCATCATGACCTGAAATTAATATCAAAATTTTGAGTGTAACTACTGGCTACCCTTTATATCTTTATGCAAAGCTCGTATGTTTATAAATATTGTTTGAAAATATCAAATAAAAATTTATATAGAATAAAACTCAAAAGAGGCTCCCAAAGAGCTTGTATCGCTCACCTGGGCCTTTGCAAAACTTAGCAAAAAATTTTTGTCCGAAACTTGCTATATATATTTCAATGAGCAAGATCATTTTTGCTGTATGCAGCTTCTCTTTGTCAATGACAATTTTCAAGATATTAGTCAAAACGGCAAAAACACAAAAAATTATATCTCAAGACCAGCAAGTAATATAATGAGTCAACGGACATACCTTTGAAAGTTGACCACAAAAGGACCACAAAAGCATTGTTTGCTTGATTCACCGGTGTTTTACAACAAATGCCATTGAACTGGCGTCACTGTTCTGAAGATTTTTAAATATTTAATTCATTTCCCCTTTTGGGTCCCCTTATGGCCTTTCTTTTGAGGGTCAAACTGTCAGACAATATTTTGAAGAGAATCCAAGGAACAATCCAGTCAAGTTTTGTTTAAATTTGCCAAATAGTTTGCGAGAAGACAGTTCATACGTAATGTT
Source organism: Botula fusca (assembly GCA_028566455.1). Classification (NCBI taxonomy): domain Eukaryota; kingdom Metazoa; phylum Mollusca; class Bivalvia; order Mytilida; family Modiolidae; genus Botula; species Botula fusca. Next base: position 3,546 of record JAOXYH010480815.1, on the reverse strand, counting down.
CCATTGAATACTATGTAAATTTTGGACCCATGTTCTTCGGACTCCATGGGCCCTAGAACCATCCGGGATACAATTTTGAATCCTTATCATTTATCAGTCTTCAACACCAATAATCATTTCAATTGCATCATCGGAAGAAGATTTCTAACGTTTAATTAATTATCCCCTTTTGGCCCCTTTGTGCCCCTCCCCTTAGAGGATCCATCTGTCGGATATAATTTTGAAAGGGAAAAACCAATGGATTATTGTGGCGAAGTTTGGTTCAAATCGGCCCAGTGGTTTCAGTGGTGAAGATCTTTGAATGAGCAGTTAACGACGACGGACGACGACGGACGCCAAGTGATGGCAAAAGCTGACATTGACTCATAGCCAGATGAGCAAAAAACTAAAAATTAAATGTCGGCAACTGAACAAAATAGTTAAAATGAAGCTTCAGTACATTTATATTGAAACAATAATAATGCTAAGTTTATTATCAATTTCTGTCTATTCATGGAGAGGCGTGAGGGCTGAGAGGAAAGGTCTGCCGGTTGGCGTACCTTTACGATCACTGTTGCATATCACCTCTGCGGTGTTAGTTTGCGGCCAACACTCAGCTCGCAACCGTATGAGATAGGTTGTCAGTCACCCGCTAGATAGCTGCGGTTCCCTCTAAGCACTCCGGCTTCCTTTTGTAGTCATCAATCCGCCTTTATAGACATCAAATTCTACTGAAAGTGGTGTTATACCATATTCAATAAATCAACGTTTTTATGAGTGCTTGTCAAAAGCTAGGAATACAAATTATTAATATTAAAATATGACAATATGTATTTGATTTAAAGGCCAATGTGTGATAAACATGACTGCCCAATGAAAAATCAAAACAACTATTTATTCATACCATTTTTATCTTTAAAAGAAACCCAACAAAAAACTTAAATGTCGTTTAATACAAGAAAAGAAGAGATATGGTGTACAAATTCATGACAAAAAATCCTTACACGCACTTGACAAAAACCTTAAAAGCAAAGGAACAGCGCTTTTAATGGTGTTCTTCATCTTAAGTCATAGTTAGGCCTTCATCACGGAGCAAACGCTCACACCTCACTGCAAGTTCAAGACGGCCCCTAGAACCGGTTTAAGCGGAATTCTTTGCTAGATGTCGATAACGCTACATTTGTACATTGAAGCAACATATATGCGGGGTAATATCAACACATTATAGACTTACCCTGGAAAAGAAATCTAACAAATACTGTCAAACTATGCCCGACAAATATTATGTTGTAAAACACTAACAAACATTTAGACAACCACAGGGCAGATCAAGATATTTGTTAGTGACTTGGCAAAAAATCGGATGGACTGCAGAACAATTTGGATAACACACACAGGCCTAAAGGGTGATAGTCTTTTTGTCCAGGAACTCAATGCATCTGAGATTGTCATGCTATAATTTTCCCTCTTGAACGATATGTTATAGACTGTCCTAAAAAGAGGATTCTGTCCGAACTTTTACAGGAAAAGTGTCAAATATTTAATCAATCTTTCAATTTCTAAATGATGTTATGCTGAAATGCAAGAACACTTTGAGCTCTTACAATCTTATAACACTACTACAGACAGTCGATTGTGAATAGACAAAACAATAGACAACAATCAAGTAACACAACACATAAAACTTAAAAACAGGAAATATGTTCAAAATACTAGTATACCAAAGAAAAAGAAAAATGCTCTAGATTTGATCGACAATATACAGTATTTGTGCGGTGTAGTGGACTTCGTGTTTTTTCAATAGACAATCGGTATTCCAGTGGGGTTACTCGTCGACTTGTTTTGGGACTCCACTGACGGCGATTTAAGATCAAGTAGAAGTAATTTGAGGTGTCCTAGAAAATTGCAACTTTTTGTCTGTATTTAGAGATAACCGAAATACATCAGAATATGAAAAGAAAAAACAATCGGGGGTACCGGTGCTTATTTTCAGCCTACACCGCTTGATAAGTGGCAAATTATTGACCAGTTAATAAAAGGATATATTGGGAAATGGACGTTTTAAAGGAAATTATTCAGTCAATACTCCATTCAAGTTTTTATACGTCTTATAGTTTTGTGGAAAAATGATATGATGTAGCCATGCTTATCAGCTTTTAAAAAGATTAAAATATTAGGAAGTAACCATGCATTTTTTCTTCCTAGTAAACATCTGAAACACCCGCCTAATATGGCATGGTATTGGTTGCAAAAATTTAATATTTTTCATTTGAATGCAATATTTTTTATTCAATTGGTAAATTTTTCATTGAAATGCAATATTTTTCGTTCAATTGGTATATTCGTCCATTTAAATGCAAAATATCGGCAACAGAATACCAATGCAATAGGTAGAAGCGGTAATCCAAAACTTGTGAATCCAGAGACAAGGCAAAAGCCGGAAACACACAACAACAAACCAGGACAAAAACCGAAAAAGAACTAATTCAAAAACATTAAACATGCAGCAAACAAACCAAGCAGAAATAGACGACACGAGAACCAAGCACTGGCAATGTGAACCCCCACCGAAACCCGCGAGTGACATCAGATGCTCCGGAAGGGTAAGCATGTCCTGCTCCCTTAACGGCACCCGTCACATTGCAAGTGAGAATATTCGGTGAAGTGTCAAGTCAGGTGAGGTTTCAAATCCGGTATGACGAGAAACCCAACTGAAAATATCATGTCGCATTTGTGAGATAGATACATCTTATCGATCTACAAAATCATGATGACGACCATAGAATTTCTGGAGTGACAATAATAACACAGGCGGAACATAACCCTGACTAAATAGTTTCTGTGACAGCAGTTTGGCTCTGATAAGAAAGTCGCTGTACAAATCACAGGCACGACAGTATCGTATCAACTGTGAAATGTAGACACCATACGGCGGGGACGTAGGTTTATTACTACCCAGAAAGGGAAAGTTCACAATTGGAAAGATAAAGTCATCAATAATTGCATTATGGGAAAAACTTTCACGTCACAAGGTCAAATTTGCAACACGATTGTGATTGGTCTATATTGTCGATAATGGCAGTCCCCATTTAACTCACATGATAGGTGTTTACACAGCAGCAGTAGTTCAGCAGTTTATCACTTCACACGAAATAATTAATGTGTTGATAACAGCACAAGTTTACTGAAAATATGCCTGGTGCTCAAAATCTAGACGTTATCGATTTATTATTTACCAGCCATCTCCCAAATGTTTGTCCTTGTCTTGACTGTCTTGTTTTATGAGTGATGAAAGAATTGAAATAATTAACTAATATGTGGTGATAAACTGTTGTAAACAGGATAGAATATCTTAGAATGCAGATTTTTCACACTAGCAGGAAAATTATCAAAAATGTTTAAAATTACTCCTTTTAAACCCCTTTATGTATGTTCATTTATAAACCAAGACGTCATGTTTATGGTATGCGTACTTGGAAGGCAGTGTTGGTATCTTCTATATTTTATAAAAATAATAACAGAGTAACTCAACTAGAGGCTCACCTGAGCCTGTATCGCTCACCTGGT
>JAOXYH010479708.1:0-14042 GCA_028566455.1 Botula fusca | reverse complement strand
CCATGCCCAATAAAAAAAGAAACAAAACAAAACAAAACGAAACAAAAACAGCCAAAAACAACCAAAAAAAATCATAAAAGTTCTGCAAATTAGAAATAAGTTGCTGATTAGTAAACTACATAATACAATATGTACATACCTTTGGCTTTGTATACTACAATAACATTGTCAGCTTTGACAAGAAGTTTTTTACCTATTGCAAATCCTAAAACGAAAGCTCGTATCAAAACGAAAGTGGAATTTCCCCATGTCAGCTTTTAACATGGATTATCGTTCTTTGCCTTTGAAAGACTCTCAAAATAGGGGGAAGGATTTTCTCCAGTATCATAATCTCTTAACTTTGAGTACAATTTTATATTGAATAATATATTTCGGTTATTCTCTCTCCCTCCCTCTCCCTCTCTCTCTCTCCTTTGTTTTGTTCATTAATTTCTGATGCATTTCGTATCCCTTTACTTTCAAGTCATCTTTTCCGTATAGTTTTGTGTGTGTGTGTTTGTCTAACTCACAACCCACCGACCGTACGTGTTTTTACACGCACGGACCGCACAGATAGTAGCTCGCACCCTGTCGCAGAATGGGAATGGTTTGAAAAAGAGTACGGTCACGACGTGTGACTTGCTCCAGGCGTGTGATAAATCGCGTTGGTTAGCCCGAGGAATAGGTTTCTCTGACAAACGTGATCAGTGCGTGTTTAGTGTAACCTGCAATTAATCAGTTTCATACGCCAGGAGTACGGCTCGCACTTTTGATCGACGGAAGTGGATAGCGTGTGACAATCGCATAGATAGCGGTAAAAACTGAAATGTACTGTCTTAGGGGCCGCACAGATAGCAAGTGTTGAGCACTTGTGTTGTACATCTGAGGCACGTAACTCGCACAATTACTGTGTCTTACTGACATCGCAAAGCCCCTGCTAGCCGTGCTCCTGACTTAGATAAGGCGTACAAAAAGAGTAGGGGACCTGCAAGACCCTTAGAATTTGCATGTGTAGGACCAAAAGTCTCTACGGCCAGTCTGCGACCGTCCACGGCTCAGTGGACAAACGCAAACTTGCGCGGACGCGCAAGTCTCGAGCATTTTATATCAAATTTTCCCCCGTAGAACCACACAAGCCTAAAGGGCGAAAAGTGAAGTAGTACATAATAGAGTATGCCATAACTGTAAAAATATAAGACCATACACCTCAAGCGCGGGGAGACTTTTTACTGTTCAACACAGCACGAGAGACAAACTCTGTCAATAAGTTTGCCTTGAGGGATCCTTTTGAAATTTTAACAGGTCATTGTGATTGATGACTGTACATGCAGGTTACCTTTCGATTTTGACGATTTTCAGATTTGCCGTTCCAGGAGGGGGTGGACGGTGGTCTTCTATTTCCGCCCCTCCCCCTGACTCCAGGTTGCCGCCCCTTTATTCCCGGGTTCCCGCCCTCCTGGCCACCCCGCAACTCCCGGTTCCCCGTACTACCGCTTCCCGCGCCCCTAAGTCCCGGTTCCCGCAACTCTTACTCCTGGTTCCCGCCCCCTTACTCCCGGGTTCCTGCCTCCCCTGTACAACCCCTCTTCCAAAGGCATCCATGTGACTTTATATAGGGAAATTATTTTAATATGTCGCACGATTTCTTAAGTTTGCTTTCATGGATCCTTCTGAAATTTTCACACATCGTTGGGATTTATCCTGTAGGTTACCTATCGATTTTGAAAATTTTCACCTTTGCCAGACTTAACTTATATAGGGAAAAAAGTGGAGAGGGAATTTTTTTACGTGATGTTTTCTTTCACAGATCCTTTTACATTGTTAGGATTGATGACTGCAGGTTACCTTTCGATTTTGACAATTTTCACTTTTGCCATTTCAGAGTCACGGGTCTTAATAAAGTGAAAAAAATAATTGGGGTACATGTAGTACTATTATAAATCAAGCTTGCTTCCATGGATCGTTTTCAAATTTTCACACATTGTTGGGATTGATGGCGGAAGTTTACCTTTCGCTTTTGACGCTTTTCACTTTTGCTCTTCCTGAGTTACGTGTAACTGGATGGGCGAAAGATGCGCCATTAGAGCAGCTGTTCATTTTATTTCAACCAGGCCTCATTATAAAAGACAGTTTACGAAATTTCAAAATGCATGTTCCCCATCATTATACAAGACAGTTTAACGAAGTTTCAAAATGCATGTTCCCCATTAAAAAAATCATTTCTGTGAAACTAAAGTGGGAAAATTGTGTTGATACAAGATAAAATCATAAGGGTCTGGTAAAGGTTCATCTGCTCTTAGAGGACAGGTGAAACTAAAGGTGTCACTAGCTCTGATTTGGTGGATATTGCCTCGGGGTGTAACTGCCTATATAAAGGCAAACGGGGATGTACCAAAATTTGGGTTTGCTATATAAAGATGGGAATGCATTTTGAACAGTTTAAGAAAGACTTTATAATACTGGGTTTTGAATTTAGGCTGATTTGTTTAAGTCCACACTAATTTAGAGGAAAAAAGCAATATGAATTTGGGCCATTTAGTTCCCCCTTGTATAAATTTGGGTCCAATTTTGAATCCAAAATGGCATCCATACTACCTAAATATTAGCAATTGACCCCCTTCTCCCGGGTTAAATGCCGTGATTTGCCGAATGAAATTATATACTAAATCTAAAAATAGCTAGGTTTTGATATAATACTACATATTACGGTGATGCCAAAGTCATTTTGTAACTTGTAAGAGAATTAAGTAAAACAATCAACTATTCAATCTACAGTCAGTGGACAAAATTATTTGCCACCTTCAATTTTTCATATCGTATGTCATTTAAAATCACAATATTTTCAAAATTACTATGAAGATAAAATAACATCTAAGTTAAAGGCAAGAATTTTGTTGCGCCAGACACGCGTTTTGTCTGTACAAGGCTGCAAGACTCATCAGTGAAGCTCTTATCCCAAAAAATGCAAATCCAAACTCAATCAGAAGTTGAAGAGCTTATAAACCCAAAATATAACGAAAAAGGCATCAAAATAAGACTAAGTGAAATACATAACGGAAGTTTCCAACAAAATGTTTTGCAAATCTTTGTGAAGGCCCAGGTGAGCGATACAGGCTCTTTGAGAGCTGTTATTTATTGATGTGGTATCGATCAAGAATCAGATATAAGGGGAGGTAAAAAGGGAAAAAGTTCCTTGATCTGAAGATTACCTAAGCCAAAGTAAATGATAAATAGCAAAGTAAATGATAAAAAAGACTGTTTCACTAAATTGACAAAAATAATAAAGTATATTCATGTTTTTTTATAGAAAAGTTAAAAACACAGTTCTCGGGAATTAGAAAAGAAAGGACATGATGCAGCGTGCTAAGTACGTATGTCAACTGTTTCACAGTTCGGAAAAGTAACTACATCATATGATTCTACCAACAAGTAATCTGAGACTGATGTTGTTCCAATATTACAACTGCATGAAATTTGTGAAAAGTAAGGCTCCTTAGAATAAGCTACCATAAGTTATAATGATCTGAACTGCACTTCGAGAAACCTTGTTTATAGACCTGAGATCATTCTGTGCAGACTTGTATGTGTCGGGGAAACCAAGGATAGGTTGAACAAAAGAATATGTAGGCATCGCTATGAAATCAATTGCATGTCTACACCCATTTAAGGATCAATCAATTTCACTTATATTCTACACCTACACTAAACCTATAGCAACCACTATCTTAAGTCATAAAAGGGTATTGCGCGATCTCCAAATTGATGCCTTTAAATCCAAACCGCCTGACTTTTCTTGTTCCTCTTTGCCATTCATCACAGTCCTGCTGGTCAGGTTATTACTGGTGATCTCAACATGTTGACAATCAGCAATTGCTAGAAGTCCTTGCTAAAGGTCCCAAATTCCGAGAGCCTCAGCATATCAACTGGAAATACAACATCAAAATATTGATGGACGTAGTTGAGGATTACGCCAGAGAATGGGCGACAAGAGAGAAAAAAGAAGTCGAAACACTTTCGGACCGGATAACATCATTTATACTTGCTCGTATTCGGTGCCTATGAACGTCTATGCGTTCTAAAGCAAACATCATTTTTGATTTTTAAGACGTTGACCTACCTTCATGACAATTATGCCATTGTTCCAGGTGACAAGGCCCCTAACAACATTGTTTTTTGTTTACAAAAGACACTATATCGACTGCCTGATTAAGGAGATTGGCATTGACAATTCACTTGGCAACCCAGTTAAACACTAACTACCATACCAAGGGAGGACATCATAAAAAAATCAGATATCTGTGATGTCTTCCTTTGGTGTGACTGTGTCTTATGACAACAAAATACTCCATTTCCTATTTGGTGTTAGGTAAAGAAAAGGCATACTTCGTCAAGAACCACACTGATTCTGTCACAAAGTACTCTTGAAACTGATGTTTTTAGCATGCTGGAAATTGTGCGCAGCTTTTGGCCGATCTTTTCTTGTATTCATACGAAGCTAAGTTCCTACAAGGACTGCTACAGAGAAAAGAGAAGAAGCTAGCACAGTGCTTTTATTTCAGCTTCCGCTATAAAGATGATGTCCTTTATCTCAGTAATCCTATCTTTAAGGATTACCTACATTAAATCTACCCCAGTGAGCTTGAAATTAAAGAGATAACTGACACACTCACTTCTGCTTCATACCTAGACTTGTACATAGACAACAATGGACGATTGAAATCTAGACTTTATGACAACGTGATGATTTTAACTTTCCAATAATAATTATTAAAGGTTACAAGGTAATTAATAATAACTCAAAGTAAAAACTCCTAATTTCCGAATACTATTTTTTACGCAAAATCTCAAAGCGAAAACAGCGAAAACTATTATACTGTAAATATATATACATTTACAGTATCTGTGCTGCTTAATCAAATGATTCTGCAGTTTAAGGTTAGTCAAATTAAAGAATTCTCATTACTAATATATATATACTGAAACGAGACAGGGCCTCTTTCTTCCCCTGTTTTAAACGATTTTGCGAATACGTGTTCTTAAAAATGTTTAAATTTAAAGTGTTTTATGTAAAATATTATGTAAACCAAATGAGCTATAAATTTACAATAAGGCAGTGAAATTTCTAACTGAGAACTATTGATAGTTAAACTTAAGTTTAAAATTTTCATGTGGACTGCAGAGTGTAAAGCATCGGAAAAAGCTAGATTTCGGGACACTAAAATCTCTTCTATGGAAAGGAAACAAGAAAAGATCTTTATTTAAAGTTGTTGCTTTTTGTAGTAATGTAGTAATTTATGATGTTAAATATAGATGTATGAGCTTTAAAATTACGTTTAATATCCCAAAACGGCAATATTCCATTTCGGAGATTATGCCCAATATGTTTAGATATTCACAAAACGTATCTTTAGACTAAATACAAGAGTCAGGTTAATCATGTAGTTAAAGAAGATTATACTCACCATTTTCTTTGGCGAATGACTGTATACCAAGTTCTGAAATTGGCAGTCAGTTTCGTTTTTTTCTGTTCTATAAGAAGGTTGAGCATCTTTGGGGTTTCCAGTTTTTATGGACTTTCCTTTTTAATTTGCCTCGCAGTTCGGTACTTTTGTTATTACTTTTAGTGACACTTTCGAAGGAAGAAGATATAACAGACCTCAAATAACATGATTTTGACAAATCCGAATATACATTTATATTTAGAAAATAATGCAATGTACAGGGAAAATGCCCCTATCTCCTTGAAAATTAAAGATCAATCAATTCTACCATTCGCTTCAACTCAATATAATACTACCTTTGATTTAGATCAGATATAAGTAATCCTTAATGTTAGAATATTTTAGAGAAAGTACATAATTTGTATAGCAGATGTGATTTAAAAGGGTGGGCTAGCTTCTTTTTTTTTCTTGTAGTAGCTGTACAAACATTTCGCGACATATGAATATAAAAATTGATTTGCAGAAAAGCTTATCAGTTTGTCCCCTTTTGGAATTCAAATTGAAAGGATATGGCTAGCTTGTTTTCTCCTTTGTACAGTGAAAATATCAGACGACTTAAATTTATGCTTTATTATTTAAATCTTTTCAATCGTGAACTTTCTCATTTTTGCAGTAGTATACATGTACCTGCGTCTCCAGCATCTGGCGTCTACATTTCACAGCTGTTTCGCGCGATATGTACGGTGACTTTCTAAACGGAGCAAAAGTACTGTCAGATAAACTTTATTATCAGGATTATGTCCAGTCTCTGTTTATATTATCATCCCCTAAACCACAATTCAGTTGTTCTATACGATTTATCTATTCTCACAAATGCAACAAGATATATGTTTAGGTTTATCGTCAAAGTGGATTTGTAACGTCACCGGATATGACTCTCCACTGGATATTGGTACGGTTTTGTTAACGGAGCAGCGCATTCTTACCGTTCTGGGGCACCTGAAGTCACTCCCAGTTTGTTGTAGGGGTTCACATTGTTAGTTCTTTAGTCCTTGTTTTTTTCTGTTTCCTTTTTGTTTGTCTTATGTTATTTTACTTGTACTCTTCTGATTTTCTGTGTTCTTGTTCTTTGTTTTCATTACTTTTTCTTGTCTCTAGGTTCTTGTCTTCTGGTTTAGCCTTTCAACTTGTGGTGTCGCTATTCAGTTGCTGATATTAACCTTCTATCAGGAACATCATTTCTGCTATCAGGTTCAACAGAATTTCATATTGAGGGTGAACGGATGGGGGCAGAAACTGGAAGTAAGATGGGACGGGAAACGGGAGTTAAAGGGGCAGGAACCGAGAGTAAGGGAGGAGAGTCCGGAATTGAGAAGGTGCACAGGAGGGCGGGAACCTGGGAGCAAAGGAGGCGGGAACCGAGAGTAAGGAGAAGAAAGCGGGAGTCAAGGGGGAAGCAGGAGTCGGGGTGAAAGCGGTAATTGAAGACCTCCTGTTCACCCCTACCATATTTTAACAGAACCTGTTAGTTACTTCTTTCCACTAAAAATACTGAAATGCCACAAAAGAATGATGTTTCAATGTAAATATAAAATTAAATAAAGAAATTGAGAATTGCAAGAAATCCTTGTATAGACCAGTAGCAGATGCAGAGAGCCTAAGCATGTCAAGCCAACCTCACAACCCTCCGTACGTGTTTTGGACACGCACAGGACACAGAAATGGGTAACTCGTAGCCGGGGCGCAGGAATCTAGGGGAAGGTTTAGGAAAGAATACGGTCATAGGGCTTGTCGTATACAGGTGGCCCGCCTGAACGAACAATTGTGTCGTTAGCCAATAAAAAAGCGTATGTCTGACACACGTGATCAGTGCGTGTTCATTGCGTGTTACTTGCAATTAACTAGTTCATGAGCCAGTGGTACGGGTCGCACTTGTGATGCACATGATTATCACGTGCTAATCACATAGGGGCAGAAAGTGAAAGGCATTTCTGTCTTCGGGGCCGCACAAATAGCAATTGAGGAATTTGTTTCGTACTTCTGAGGCACATCACTCGTACAGTGACTGTGAATCATTCGCCCGTCTTAGTGTCGGTGCAAAGCCACTGCTAGCTGTGCTGTAGTTCAGGTGTACAAAGGACTACATGTCCCATGCGTATTGTATGTGTTCTTGATTTTTTGCAAGATCCGTAGAATTTGCATTTGCAGGACCAAAAGTCTTTACGGTAGGTCTCCGACCTTCTGCGGTTCTGAACGCATGCAAATGACCTGCAAGTTGCAAGAACAGTTTGTCCATTTTCCCCTTAGACTTCCTATAGTAGAACGTACGGCGGATTGTGAGTTGTCAGTCAAAATACATTACTATACTGATGGACCAACTTTAACAATATGTTATCAAATGGTTAAAAATGGAAAAAGAAGACAAAACACTTTCTGAATGGATCAGGTCTATAAAATTATTTATTCTTGCTTGAATCGGCGCCGAAAGACATTTTTGCGTTCCAAAACTAATAATTTTTTATGATCCCTCATGGTAAACATTAAATTTTTACCGTCATGATAATGATATCACTGATCAAGCTGACAAAGCCATTTACAATATTGTTTTAGTCTGCAAATGCGCTCTTTTGACTGTCTGATTAGGGAAAAGGGTATTGAAAATTAACTCGAGAAGTCCATTTACACACTAACCACCGAAAGAAAACACCATTAAAATCAAATATCTGTAAGGTCTTCCTTTTGTATGACTATTAGCGATGACAACAAAAAACTGTCTTCCACTTTCTGTATTCCAAAACTTCAAAAGAGTCAATACAAACAGAGGTTTATTGATTGGTCTGCCAAGTGCAACACGAAGCTATTTTCGAAGCCCTAACGTCTTTTTTTTTCACAGCAATCAATGATAGCCTCGATAGTTACTGTAACAGAGCATTTTTGACATGTAGAGGGAATTGGACGTTAAATGACTAGCAGGAATTTCGCTCTCCTAATAGACTTAAAAAATGTAACATCATAAAATCCTTTGATTTCTTTACTCTATATACTTCTGTTTTACATGATAAGCTAAAATATGTCATCCAGAATCTTTCTACCTTTTGCACCACAATTCCACATAAACAGCTATAGCCTAGACGCAGAGATGTTTCTCGAAGAAGGGCACCAGAGACACAAATTTGTTGTTGTTGGCAGAAATTCAATACATTTCGTGAAGAAAGAAACTAAAAGCTCATCAAAATACCCAAAGATATGGCAAAATATTCGAGTTTTTGATCGACGACTCATTTGGCCAGTCTGGTGGACAATTGTTTCAACAGACGATCAGTATTCCAACGGGAACTAACTGCACCTCTCACTATATTGGCACTCAGGAAATAGATAAGATAGGACTAACTTGTTTTCTTTTTCAACACAAGAACCAACGCACTAGCAATGTGAACTCGGAAAAAAAACGAGAGTTATATGAGGTGCTTCGGAAGGGTAAGGTTGTCATGTTAATGGCAATTGAACACCAAGGAAAATGTCGAAAAGCGTTAAGTCGATAGGACCCACAAGATCGAGAAATCTACAGAACGATTGGCAGAAAGATGTCATACTCCTGACTTGGTACACGCATTTTCAAACGAAAATGGTGGGTTAAACCAGGTTTTACGGCATGCCAAAAATATAGTTCTGTATGCAATACTTAGTAGCATGAAAGGCTATAGTAAAATCCGGTGCATTGCAATAGACACAGCACTATACAATCAAACGATAAACAAAACAACAATGCACTATTGCTGATGAGCAAATGTTATCAAGCCCATCCTTTAAATCACATCTAAAATAAACGATTCGATTTTCCCTACTACTTTTGTGCGAAAAATGCTCGGCACACTCGTTTAATCCCTGTGTTATTCGGTACTTGTGAAGTCAAAAATCGATATTCATCACGGTCGATCTATCGATTTACCAAATTCCTTTTTTAGTCCACAAACATTGGTTGATAAGAACACGGATAACAGGTTTTAGTTTATCATGTTGACGAGTAGTGTATAGAGTAGAGGAATCAAAAGTTTTGATATCGTTACAAAGTGTAAGGCTACTACAGCAGCGATATTCCTGCAAGTCTTTAGAACTTTGGAGAATTCACATCTGATTCACCAAACCCATTGAGTAGGCTTTATCGAAATAAATCATAAATCCTTTACTGCCGTAAGTAAAGAAGTTAGGGGTTTCGAAAGTGGCTTCGTGTGGCACTTGGCAGACCCGGCGATAAACCTCCATTTTTTGGACTCTTATTAGTTTAGGAACCCAACAAATGGAAGGGAGGCTTTTGCTGTCATAGCATACAGTCATACCAATGGAAGAGATTACAGGTATGAGATTATTGATGTCTTCCTTCAGTATGGTAGTTAGAGTATAAGTGAGGTTGTCCACTGAATTGTCAGTGCTCATCTTCTTAACCAGGCAGTCAATTTAATGTCTTTAGCAGACAAAAACAAGGTTGTTAGGGGCCTTGTCAGCTGGCACAAGGACGTCATTATCTTGAAGGTAGATCAATGTCTTTACAACGAGGGGATTATGTTCTCGAATAGGAGCAAGTATTAATGACTTTATCGAGCTGATCCACTCCGGAAGTGTTTCGACTTGTTCTTTCTCTTTGATCACCCATTTTCCGGCGTTGTCTCCAGCTGAGTCCTTTGTATTTCCAGCTGATATGCTGATGCTCTCTGTATTTAAGACCTTTAAATAATTCTAAGTTTAGAGACTTCCTAGATCACATCTATTCAAATGAACTTGAAATAAAGGATACCGGCTACCACAGATATTTTAAAGTCTGCCTTATACCTTGACCTTCATCTTGAAATTGACGGTTGACGGCAACGCTTCCGACAAAAGAGATGACTTCAACTTTCCGATTCTAAACTTTCTTTTCATTTGTACCAATATTCCAGCAGCACCTGCTTAAGGAGTATATATTTCTCAGTGTATATGATATCCAAGTGCGCGTTTCCTATCCAGATTTTTAAAATAGAGGGTTACTGCTGACTGCTGATAAGTAAGCTTCTCAATCGGGATTTCTTTCGGAAAGGCTGAGTCTTTACTTCGTAAGTTTCGTGGTTGCAACCACGAACTTGTTTTCACAGATGATTAAAGATCAGTTTCCTGTGTCATAGTACAATCCTCGTCCTTTTTGTGTCATAGTACAATCCTCGTTCTTTTTTATTCATGAATGCTTATCGGATTTTCACCGTGAGTAATACCACTGGTTCCATATGTAAAACAAAGTGTGATACATTCATACCGATTTTCATTCACTGGATGCACATTTCATAAATTAATTTCTCATTGTTGGTTTCCGCGCTTTTGACTTGTCCTGGGATTCACATGCCTAGGATTCCTACTTGAACATGTTGCTTCGGTATTCTTTTGCCGATAATCGTCAGCAGTGCTAGGGACGAACACTTTGGAAGGCCACAACTGTTACCGAGAATTTATAAAAACGTGCACATGCCAAAATGACCGAAATAGGAAGCCAAAATCATATACGGACAGAGCTTTGCATGGGGACATAACTCCATAGTTTTATTAAATTTTGGGCATTTACGCTCGGTAATTTTAAATTATCGTTTCGGAATAATACTGAAGTACTAGCTACTGAGCTGGTGACACCCTTGTGGACTGAAGCAGGAACTACTTAACATTCCGGATCATGCACCTGACTTAGTCCCCAGTTTTTGGTGGGGATCGTGTTAATCATTTCCTCTTTTTTTAGTTTTTTGTGTTCTGTTGCTTGTCATGTTCGTTGTTTTGTCCATTTAAGGTCTGGTCTGTTGCCTTAGGATATGTGACCTTGGATGACGGTTGGTATCTTTTGTATTTTATTCAATACAGTCTCGTATATGTAGCAGTAAAATTGGGTTACAAATTATTATTTTGAATCATTTAACGATATAGCGGGTCTTTCCGATTTAGGCTTTGTGACTTATCTACGTGGTTCATAGAAATACATGATAAAGCCATCCAATTGGTATGAAGAAGATCTATTAGAGGATATGTTATATCCCGAAATAATTTCCGTTCCTCTAGATGCAGAAATTAAAAAAGGTTTTGATTCGCCGTGATAATGGGGCTCTAGTTTCTTATTTACTTTACCAAGCAGAATGATCAAAACAAGAAAAGAGATTTGTTCCAAAATTTAGAATTTTCGTAACTCATTTTCATATAAAATTTACAAGATTGTCACAATTACAAATTTTTTTCCAGAGATTAGCGATAGACAGTTTTTACAGACAGAAATTGTGTACTTATTCAGTTTTCAAACAATTAATGCCAATGAAGTTCATCATGCAAGATGTTCGTCTTTGTCTTCCAATTATTAGTGCTATAACGCACTAAGTCCAAGAGATTTACATCTGGCATTGTCTTCTAGTAAATTGAACAAGAAATTATTCGTTAAGTATAGATGAAGCATATGTATTTAATTTGTTTTCGACATTTTAAATCGTGGTTGATTATATAGCATCCTTGGAACTCGAACTGATAATGTTTGCTTTCAGAAGATCTCCCAAAGTACATATTTGTTTGCTTTTGCAGTAATAACTATTTCAAAATAATTATAAGGTTGCTCAAAGTATATGAAATTACCTTGGTTTGGCTCCACACTTTCGGACAAAATAGGGTCATATTACATATTATGTAATTTACTTCCTGTTTTGATTTTTTAAACAGGAGGCATATTTTAATAAGTCTAAAAATGGATCTGAAGGTCAAAACAGCAAGGCTTGGCTATTTGTTGTTGTTGTTGTTGGTGGTGGTGGTGGTGGTTTTTTGTTTGTTTGTTTGTTTTTTTTTTAATTTGTTTTTTGTTTTTTGTTTTTTGTTTTTTTTTTTGAAAATTCGCAATCACCATCTGATAAATATCATATAATCAAAATGATAACAATCCTGCGAATGTGCATATGCATGGACGGACAAGTAGCCATTTGGGCTATTCTTCCATCTAGACGGACAATTTTAAACAAAAATAGAAGTAGTCTCTGTTGGCTGCAGTCGTTGCAATGATAGCAAGTTTATGAACAGAGATCTCCACCGAAAACTTCACATATGTGACAGAACGAAAAACGAAGCTAATGGCATTTTTGTGCGTTTGCCTTTTTTAGGTTTGGACAGAGAAAGGGTTACTTTTTTGGTAGTTTGAATATCGATTAATTGACAAATGAAAAGCAAGAAATGAAGACAGCGATGGAGCATTTCCAAGATTCCCAATTTAGAAGAAGATAGGACAACGCCAAAAGATCTTTACCGTCACAAAAATGACTTGCCTATTTCGCGATGGTATAAAAGGTTGAAGTGTATAAAGGCAATAATCGCATTTATGCCATTTCCTCTGCGTTATAGCGAATGAGCAAAATACTGCAGTAAATGGGTTGTGCGTTAGAATGAACTTTCTACGTCAACATTATAATCGTGTCTTTATCCTGTAAACCTAAAAGTATAACTGACATTGAATTTAGCGTGAGTTTTCTTTGCTTTGTCTTATGCTTAGCCTCAATACATGTATTTCGCAGTAAAATAAACTTCCGGAATTAAAAGTTGGAATCATAACTTTTCTAATACAAATCAATGATTTCCTACTACTTACTAGATGAAGATCCAAGTACGAAGTGCTCTAACTGGTGTCAAGATGGAAAGCAAGATTTGCCCATTAAATGCAAAATATATACTGCAACAGTTGAAATAGGCTTTAGGTCAATTAATACTAATATATATCACTAAATATAGTAATATGTCTGCAACTTTAAGTTGAAACCCTATATTTTGAGTTCTATTAAGATAAGCTAGAATTTAAAAAAAGCGGATTTTTAGCGAATGCTTCCATATATGTCTTTATTTTGTTTCTAATTGTTATGAAAAACATTTTCAAATAAATGAAATTGCAGTTATGTGTTTTTATCGTAAAGAAAACAGTTTACCTTTATAGTATGGTACATACTAAATTTACTTATATGTTTCAGCTGAGAGTACCTTTTATGCATAATCAACTCCTATGCATAGTTCTTAACTCAGATTTTGAAAACTTTGCAGAATATTTTTGGTTCACTTTGAAAATTCGCATGGAGACTATAATGCAATTTCTGAATTTTTTTCCTGATTTTCCATGTTGCTAAGTTTGTCTCCAAAACCTATTTTGCACTATAATATAAACTCCCCTATAGCTTTTAACACAGACCTTAGAAAATTGTCAGATGCTTACAGACCTATTGAAGACATGCATGAAAGAGTATGATACAATTTTAATTTTTTTGTGCAGCTGTTCCATGTGGTTGAACTATGTGTCATTTTTTCCCAAAAATTGTCAATGGAGGGTACCTGTTTAGTGTAATCACTTTCTATTTCAGCTTTAACAAAGATCATATTAATTTACATAATAATGTTAATTTTTTTTAAAGGGTGATGTTTAAAAATGCAGTCTATCTTTCAGTAGAACTCAAAATATTTTTTTTACTTAGAAAGGCATAAATATGACTATGTTTAGTGATATATATGAAGTATTAACAGGAACAATACAAGAAAAGAAGGGATATGGTGTATAAATTCATGACACAAAATCCCTACATGCACTTGACAAAACCTAAAGCA
>JAOXYH010478602.1:0-14046 GCA_028566455.1 Botula fusca | reverse complement strand
CTAGGATCAAAAGAAGGTAACAATATTACAATCTGTTGATATAATTTGTTTACTTATATCATGCCATTTAGATTTTATTTATTTTTTTTTAACACTGTATAACTTTTATTGCACAAATTGCTGCATTAACAAATTACCCGGCCTACAGCATTCGACCGTGTATCCCTGTAAATTAGTTACTAAATACCCAGGGAAAGTATCCAGTAAACAATTTAATTTGTTATAAATACAACACATATTATAGTTATATCAAACTTGAAACATTTACATGTTTACGGAAAAAAGTTCAGGTTTTAACCGACTTGGTTTATTTTTATGTTGTCTAATATCGGTCAATGACCTATTGACCCTGAGGTACACAATACACAAACCGTTATAAAGCAGCAGACGTCAGTCGAGTTTTACTAGATATATTATTTATTTACTGATATGGTAAGAACCCCCTTTAACTGCCGTCTACTCAATTCATCTTGCGAGATATAAAGTACTGTATAAACAATGAAAGAAATAATACTATGAATCAGAACTTGTTTTCGTAAACATGTGACACTACTTTTGTTGATGCTGATCATGTTGGAAAGCATTATAGGATAAAATAATATAGTACAAGTGAACAGCATTTTCTATTTATATATATATAAATGTACCGTCCTAGATACTGTTGGCTATATCACACAAAATTTTGCCACTTTTAATGTGTAGTAACCTGTTCATTTCAAAACATCTTATAAATTCATTTCTAAAAACAGAATAAGCATCAGTGTTTTTCAATTTGTATGCAGACATATGTGTACTTTTATGCACAGAAAAAAGCAAAATTGTTAGGAACAAATTTATATCATAATAAGAGTGGTCATATATTTTATAACCCATTATTAGGTTTTGAAATGTTAATATATGTGTGCCTATATTGATTTTATTCAGTAGTGTTTCTACTTTTCTCCAAAAATCATTGAAGTACCGACATTTTAGAAAGAAATGTTCATAATCTTCTATCTGGTCACACACATTGCATTTATTATTGTTTACTATTTTCCACTGAAATAGCAATGATTTACATGGAAGAATTTGATGGAGCAATTTCCATCTGAATATTTTAAGTTTATTGTCTTTTAAATAATAAAAGGTAAAATAAAGTATTTTATTTATACAATCAAAAGAGTTTAATTTAAACGCATTTTTCCATCTTGTAAACCCTGGGGGTTTTTCGTTATTCATGTTATTTATGTAGTTATATATATCTTTTGAGGATAAGTTTGCAATTGGTTTTGTTTCGAGGCACAAAATAAGTTTCGTGTTAACAAAAGATTTCACAGAAATATCAGACTTCAATACGTTTAACCATTCTTTAGGTATTGCATGTTTAAGTTTGGAAAATTCTGCAATCCAGTTAGATTTATTACTAAGTTTATCTAATATGACCTTTTGTGAAATAGTGCCATGTTTATCAATAATATCATTGATACACACAATGCCATCGTTTATCCAGTGAGGGAATACTAGACATTTTTTTTTAAATTGAATTCTTTCATTACCCCACAAGATTTGTTGCCTTATATTTTTGAAGTTTAGAACGCTTGGCTCAGGTATAGTAGGTTTATTCTTTGAATTATACTGCACCATAAACCATTTTTTGACAATTTCTAAATAGAAAGGTGGTAATGTTTTACTTAAATTAGGTATTGAATTAGTATTATTCGGCTTCATCTTAAATAAGAAGTAATTTTTACCATATGTGTTAAAATAAAATGATGGAATAACTTTCCAGTTAGCAAAATCTGTTGAAGTTAACCGTTTCACCCAAGAAATTTGAAGTGCAGAGATGTAATCATCAATGTCTGTCATTTTCAGTCCACCTTCAAGAAAATCTTTACTTAATGTTGAACGTTTTACCTTCTCTCGTTTTCCCTCCCATATAAAGTTATAAACTAATTTCTTAAATTCAGTAATAAAGTTTTTAGGTATAGTTGTAACAGAGCACAAATATGTGAGATTAGGTAAAATAAGAGATTTGACTATTAAGATGCGACCTATCATAGTAAGATTTCTTTTTTTCCAACTGTGTATAGATGCTTCTGATTTTTTCAGAATTTTTTCAATGTTTAATTTATCACATTCATTTTTATCAGTTCCAAAATAAACACCCAAACTTTTGATTGGTCCTTTATTCCAGTTTATATTTTCAAATTTCTCTTTACAATGTTTTAATCTACCCAACCATATCCCTTCTGTTTTTGATCTATTAAGTTTAAGTCCTGATAGAGTTCCAAAAATTTCAATAATGTTCAGTGCAAGACTTACTTCCTGTTTTGATTTAAGAAAAAGAGTTGTGTCGTCAGCTAACTGAGATATTTTAAGACTATGTGTTTTTGCATCTATTTTAATTTTAAAACCATTAATGTTCTCATCCTGTCTGATCCTGCA
Organism: Botula fusca; assembly: GCA_028566455.1. NCBI lineage: Eukaryota > Metazoa > Mollusca > Bivalvia > Mytilida > Modiolidae > Botula > Botula fusca. Next base: position 11,622 of record JAOXYH010478602.1, on the reverse strand, counting down.
GGCCATAATTTCAACTGCTATGACGAAAATGATCGAACTCAAGGGACACCCTTGTCTTATGCCACGAAAAATATTGTAGGTCTCTGATATCCATCCGTTATTCAACATACAACCTTTGATATCTTTGTATAAAGTCCTCACCCATTTAATAAAAGAGTCTGGAAGTCCAAATTTTGACAAAGCTTCATACATAAAGGGCCATTCAAGTGAGTCAAATGCTTTTGAAAAGTCAATAAATAATAAAGCACCTTCAATACTGAATTTTTCTGAATAGTCAATAATATCTTGGATTTGACGAATATTGAAACCAATGTAGCGATTTTTAATATAGCCATTTTGGTCGCTATGTATTATCTTAGATAAAACCACTTTTAGTCGTTGAGCTATTGCATAAGCCATGAGCTTTGTGTCTATATTTAACAAAGTAATTGGTCTATAATTATTCAGTAATAATGGATCATCTTTTTTGTACAGTAAGGAAACCACACCTACCTTTTGTAATGTTGACATTTCCTCTTTTTGATAGCATTTATTAAACACTTCCACAGCAAATTCCTTTAAATTGGACCAAAAGGTACGATAAAACTCTACACTGAGGCCGTCTAAACCAGGAGACTTATTCAACTTCATATTATAAATAGCTTTTGTACACTCTTCAATAGTTAACTCACCTTCCAACTGTTTACTTTCCTCATGTGACAGTTTATGATCAATTTCTGTTTCATTAATATAGTTTTTAATTTCATGTAAATCAGGATCTGTGCTTTTATATAAGTTTTCATAAAAAGCTTTTTCGAGATTCAAAATATCTGAAGATTCTTTTACAAGTTTACCTTGTTGATTTTTAAGAGCAGAAATACACTTTTTAGTTTGTCTGGATTTTTCAAGGCCAAGGAAGAATTTTGTGTTTCTCTCGCCTTCTTCTATCCACTTTACCCGTGATCTCACTTGAGCACCTTTTGCTTCGTATTTATATAAATTTTCAAGTTTATTTTCAATGGTATTTATTTCTGTTTGTATATGTTGAGAATATGTTTGTGTTTCACTTAACCTTTTTAACTTATTTTCTAATGTTTTTATTTCATTTTTCTTTGCAGATGCCTTTTGCTTGCAGTATGTAGTGGTTATCTCCCTTACTTCAGTTTTGAAAACATCCCACAGGACTCTTATATCTTTTGAACTGGTAAGTATTTTTTCCTTATAATTATTTATTAAATTATTTATAAGTTTTACATAATTTTCATCATTTAATATGCTATTGTTTATTTTAAAAAAACCTTTACCCCTGTCCTGAGATTTATACCTTATCTTTAGAGAAATTGCCTGATGATCAGTGTAGGAAATAAAAGCAGGTCTTATATCAGCAGATATTATGTGAGGTCTAATATCTGAACTTATAAGAAAAAAATCAATTCTACTAGCAATATTTGTATTATTTTTCCTGCGCCAAGTAAATTGTTCTTTATTTTGATTTAGTTCTCTCCATATATCAGTTAGTTTATTTTTTTTTATTAATTGTTTTAAACTGTTTACAGGTTTATTATTACCATTTTGACAATTATTACTTTTTCTATCTTTACTTGTCAGCGTTTCATTTATGTCCCCACCAAGTATCAGTATACCTAATCGATGTTTTTCAATCATTTTGCTTACTTTTTTGAAAAAGGTGTTTCTGTTTTTGTGAATATTTGGGGCATAAACATTTATAAATGTAAAAATATTTTCATCTAATTCAACATTAATCAAGATTATCCTGCCATCTTCATCTTTAATTTCATTAATTATTTTATAATTTAAATTTTCTTTCATAAGTATTGACACGCCTCTAGATTGAGAGCTGCCAAAACTATGATACATTTTTCCTTTTATTTCATTATTAATTACAGTTTCCTTTTGTTGAATAAAGTGGGACTCTTGTATAAATAAAATATTGTAATTTTGATTCTCAGCCCAAAGATAAAGTCTTTCCCTTTTTTCTTTCTGGCCTAATCCTTGACAGTTCAGGGAACAAATGTGTAAATTATTACTCATTATGTATTTTGAGGTTTATAAGAGATTTATCTTTAAATTTTACAGATTTAGGAAAACACGTCCAGGACCCGGATACCTGAAAAGAAATTATACATGATATCGACAGTAAAATATTGGATACACCGTCTTATATAACAAATTAAACATATCATATTCATATCAGAAAAATATCGTGGAGACATACAAACATTATAAAAATATTCATGATGGTGGTTGGATACTACCCTTAAGTATATACACTTTGGTATACTTGAAACAAAATATTCAACTTCACATATATACATAATATGAAAGACATTTTTAGATACAGAGTAAACAACAATATACAATACATGACAGCAATCACATATATAGGAATTATCCTCAGTATCATTTAAACATAATACAAATATACAATTCCTGTTTTTTAAGCGACACCATAGTCCCATTTCTAAGGGTAAATATGCATTGAGGGACAGATACTGTTTACTGTTTGTCTCCAATGTTGGGACTGGGAAAAGTATGAATGTAAAGTTTCTATTACTGAATTGAAAACTATGATTCAGATATTGTAATTTTATAATGTTTTTATTTACAGGTGAAGCAGATTGGTTGTCAGCACATTTGCATAGAGATGTTACCTTCATTGTTACCTGGTAGCTGAATGGATCGATCATTTGCCAATTGTTTATGAAATGAAACATGTATGAATCTAATGTAAATATGGAGCATAAAAACACATTGTTCTCTTTGAAGAATATGGAGATAGAGAGACATGAAACAGCCAAAATAGAATTTTCTATTTTGATGGAACTTTTACACAGGAAATTCATGTAATTTGCCAGATTAATATCCCAATCAGTTCGAGTGTTGGAAAGATTAACTAGATTGTACACGGACACAAGAGAAGATAGATTGTGAATTCTAACATTACAGAAGACATTGTTTGATACGCTATGGATAACAGATTTTTGTGTTACTAATTGAGATTTAACACTCAGCACATGATTACCACTTGACGTCATGCATGCACACATATACTTATCTATCATATTTAAATACTTCATGTTTGGATCAATAAATTTATATGTTATACATTTCTTGTTTACAAAATCATTCACTCTTGAATGTATGAAATCTGACATTATTTCATCACATTCGGCATATTTTTTTTCTTTTTTTATATTTTTTTCATAAAAAATATTACATTCAAGTATATTTGAATGAAAAAAGAATGTACTTAACAACAATATGTAAATACTTGTATGTTGCTTCATCAAAAGGGTAAAGAGAAGATAAACAAATTTTACAAAAAAAAGAAGACAAAAATAAGTCCAAAGTCATGACATTTTGTTTATTTCTCTTTTATAGCACATACGTGTAATTACTATGGTTTAGTTTTTTGTGACGTTTTATTGACATTAGCCCTATCATGCAGTTCAGATGTTGGTGTAGTGGCTTGTCTCTTGCCGGGCTTGTTTGACGGAGTGACAGCGCTGCTTGAGTGTTTGAGGAATTTGTCAATAGACCCCTGATCTGATTTTTCCGATTTGGGTATGTCTTTCTTTTTGCCTGATTTTGGAAGTTTTTTCTTTTTTTCCTTCGTGCCATTTTTTCCATTTTCACTTGTATTTTCCATACACTGCTTATCATCAGCTGTTTCATCCAAAGTGTCTAAAGACTGTCCTGAGTTGGAAGTTGCAGCTGATTGGATTATGTGAGATGACTGCGACTGTTGATGGACCTCATCAGCATGATGTGACGTCACGACATTTTCCTGCTCCTTGGCATCCTCAGTATATGCATCATCATCACTATCTTCATCTTCAGATGGCGGCACATCTTGATCACTTTCTGATTCATTTGACTGGTTTTCACCTTTTTCAGAGAAAGATTCCATACACTCTGATTGTTTATGTCCTGATTTTAGGCACTGTTTACATTTCCAGTCATTTGGACAACTACCCATCATATGCCCTTGCTCCAAACATTTGTTGCAAGTGAGTTGTTTGTTCTCCACAATCTGACCTCTGTAAAATATAGCAGCTCTGTATTTGCCAATGACCGTAAACCTTGGAATTGGTTTTACTGGCGGATCACACATATAAATACGGTCACCTGTCTGGCAGTTTGTAAGATAACCGTCGATTCTTAAACATTCACGGTGCATGTTATGGATTATGCAACCACACTTTTCAAGGTACCTGGTTATCTGACCATCGTCTGCGGAGCACGGAACATCTTTGACCCTTATTCTGATGTAATTTGGGTTTTCATGCAAGGCTACTCTAGGATTTCTGGAGTAAAGGTTAATTTGTTTTCCCCTTATAACAAGACCCTTAAGCAGAAGGATATCTCGGTCTTCAGGATTATCCGCATAGATGCGCCATAGGCCTCGGACTCGCTGTAGACCTTTCAGATGAGATGGAGGTAAGTGTACCCTGACAGCACTATAAAGTTCTTTATGGAACAAAAATACAACTTTGCTTGGTTTGCCAACACCAAAGACGTCTGATTCAAGTAGAAAGACGGGCTTAACTTGACTAAGCTCATTGCCATTGTCAGTTTGCAGCACTTTTGCGTACGTGTCGGCCATTTTGTCATTGTTGACATCACTATTGACATCTGAAGAACTTGCCATTTCGTTTGTTACAGACTGATATTTGCCTTCCAAGCAATGAAAAGTTCAGCACTTACAAGTCAATTTCTCACAAGAGAAAGAAGTATAAACACAGTTGCTAATATCTCAGAGAATACGAATTTTCATAAGAGCACTAGACGACTCCGTGGAGATCTCTGGGCCGCTTACGTGTACTCTAATGTTTATCTGGTATTTAAGTTCTAGATATACTTCATATAAATCTTTAATCCTAGTTTTTACCTTCATACGATATTTTGTTTTATTTGATTCACAGTTTAGAATTTATTCCGATTTTTGTATCCAATTTTATTATGTTAAAAATTTATTTAGTTTTTTCTCGCCGCCATATAGCCATTACCTGCTGGTGCGGCGTAAAACCACAACAATCAACCAAAATAGGAAAGGAAGAAAGGAAAGAAAAATACTTCCAGGAAAAAGTAACCACAGTTCCAAGAGGGAAAGAAATGCGGAGTGCAAATTTTGACTGCCTCAAAAACTTGGATACCAACCAAGACCACCACCGGGTCAATTTAGCCGAGGCAGCGGCTCGAAAGCCTAGTCTTGTACCAAGTCTGCCGATGGGATCTTTAACGTGCATAGGCGTGACTTTTCCGAATGCAAGGAACCTCGGTTTTACGTCTCATTCGAAGGACGTTCGTTTATGAGGGGTTGTACTCCGCAAGACGGAGATACTAATTTCTATTCCTATACTCCACGGGGTTCCCAAACCGAAGGAAAAGTCAAAGTCAACAAAAGGACTTCACACGACCATGCATCGAGACTTTTATAACTAACGTTTAAACTTATTGATTAAATCAGATTATCTAAGTGCATCAGTATTATGTATGCAGCAGCTGATGACATTTCAACTTACAGAGGAGCAGTTTAATCGCCTCAATCTGGTTAAGTAACACGTTCAGTAAATGTAAAAGTTAGGTTTGTCGCTTTAAAGAAGATACATAACTTCCATAACGTTACTTTTATGAATATGTGCTTTATTTACAGTATATGACTGAAAACTGTTCCAGTAAAAAATGCCACATTGCAGGAAAACATTGCTGCTATCACAAGTTTTAATTTTTGACAATATAGTCTATTTTTATTAACATTCGTAACGATCTTACTTCTGCAAATACGGATTTCAAATTTATATTGAAAAACATATAATAATTTTTACACACACAGTTATGTACTAAAATGCCGAAATATATTGAATAATGTTGATTTGTTGAAAATTTGCTTTATAAAACTATAACTACGGAGGTTAATAGGGGGTCGTTATAGCAGTCCATAGTAGAAGTAGCTACTATTAAACCCTAAGAAACTTATTTAAATGTACTGCTGTTTAAATAAATGAAATCTTGAAAAATCTTAATCTCTGAAACATTAACGAAATCATCAATTTTTCCCTAATCATAAAGATGTTTTCGTTGTATAGAGCTGCAATGACACGGAACTGAACACTTCTTAATAATAAAGGTGTTAAGTAAAGACAGTATTTCCCAAGAGATAGGTTTTCAAATAATATGCTTCCTTTGATTTGGCAAATTTGGTACTTACAACTGTTTTGATTTATAGTATACAATAGGATAGGAAACGTTTATAATGCAGCATATACACCGAAAATGTTTGCCTTATTTTCGTTTTCATATTACCGGATTAATTAGGTCATTACTTTTCACATATAGAAATAACTTTGCAAATAGATTTGTAAAATGTGTTTAGTTTACACATTTTAAACCAACTGCATTTCTTTTCTTTTAATTTCTTTTGGTGTAATTTTAGCCTATATCTGGCATGCAATTAAGATGTTTTTCGTGAATCGGGAATTAGGTGAATTAGTCTGTATTCATGTGCATGTCAAAATTTTTTATTTCATTGTACCTTCTAAATGTATAGAAAGTCAGTAATATATCTATTTATACAATAGTATATTTAATAAATTAATTAATAAAGATTTTGTAATAGACAAGTATGGTTGTTTCTTGTCTCTATATGTTAATATTGATAACAAAGAAGAAAGGTTAAAAAATTCACAAATAAACAAAGGAAAACATCAAAAACATACAAAAGCAAAAAAAGAATAAAGAACACACACACACACATACAATAAAATGAAAACAACCAATGCAAAAAATAAAGAAATAAAATAAAATAAAATACAGAAAGGAAAAAAAACGAAGCAAAGCGAAGAAAAGAAAGCAAAAACCAACTGCATGTACCAAGAAAACAAGAAACCAAGTTTGACAATTTTCTTTGGATTTTTTTGGACAAATATAGTCTTCTGACAATCAGTGCACCTTTCCAATTTCAAAAGAGAAATGCTAAAGTGTAGCATCTGTTTCCTCCTGTGTACGTGGGCAACGAAATAATTACATGTTAATAGGAATAACGTGTCTGCTGTGTCACGTGTCCGTCAAAATACGCCCATCAATGTATAAATATTTTTGAAGCCTGTTCCCCTCCCACCCGCTGTGCGCGGGTATCAAAATATATAAATAGGATATCTTTGTGTTCTGTGTATAAAGTTTCTGTAGACTGTTTCCCTGTATCCGCGGTAATTAAAATCCGCCCATTTTGTACAAAATTTCTGTAGCCGCTGTTTCCCCTGTGTCCGCAGCTATAGGTATATTTTGATGACCGTTTCGGCCTTCCAAAGTTTTGATCCCTAGCTTCGCTGACGAGTAATTAATTTACGAAACGTGCACATCCGATGCATCAAAATCGGTATGAATTGTAACACACTTTGTTTTATATAGAAATAATGCCGTGTCCTGTGTGTCCGTCAAAATGTGCCCATCTTTGTATAAAATTTCTGTAGCCGCTGCTACCTCCTGTGTTCGCGGGTACCGGAATAGTTAAACAGCAAGTACGTTGCGTCCGCTGTGTCCCCTGCGTCGTCAAAATACGCCAATCTATGTATAAAAAATTTATTGCCTCTATTTTCTCCTCTGCGGGTATCAGAATATTTATATGGAATAAGGTATCCGCTGTGTCCCCCGTGTCTGAAATATATGCCAATCTATGTATAAAAGTTTGTGTAGCGTCTGTTTTTCCCCTTGTCTGCGCGTATCGAAATATCTATATAGAAATAACACTGTGTCTGGCAAAATTGCCCATCTATGTACAAGTTTTCGGAAACAGGACACGGGTAACGAAATATTTTCTAAGTAATAAAGTTTTGTTCGCTGTATTCTCTGTGTCAGTCAAAATACGACCATCTATGTATTAAATTTCTGTTGTTCCCTGTGTCTGTCAAAATTTGCCCATCCATGTATAAATTTTTTGTATCCACTGTTTCCCCGTCTCCATGGATGCCACCGGACTATTTACATAATTATAACGTTGTGTCCACCAAAATACGCCCTTCTACATGTATACACAAATGCAAAACACCGTTCATATTTTTTTGACTAGCAGACTGCAGTTTCTGTTAACGTCAACAGTATTGATAGCAGTCAAACATCTGGAAGACCATGTCAAAAAGCCAAAAAAAATTATACCAAAAGGTTCAAATCCTGCTAATGAAACCTGTGAAAGTCGTACATAAACCTTAGTTATAAACATATGTATATAGGTTTCCACCTGTGTCCGCGGTTATGGGTATATTTATATAGCATTAACACTATCCCTGTGCTCGTCAAAATGTGCCAATCTTTGTATAAAGGTTTCTGTAGCCTTTGATTTCCCCTGTGTCTGCCGGTATCGAAATATTTACATAAGACTGTTGTGTCCGCTGTGTCCGTCAGAGCATGCCATCTATGTGTAAAATCTTCTGTAGCCGTGTCCGCAGGTAACGAAATATTTACATGGTAATAACGTTGTGTTTGTGTGTCCTTCAAAATTCTCAATATGCATAAATGTTTCTGTAGTCTGTTTTCCCCTATATCCGCGGGTAACAATTTACATAGTTACAACGTTGTGTCCCCTCTGTGCGCCAAAATACGCCCATCTATGTAAAAAAATTTCTGTAACCTCTGTTTCTCACTATGTCCGCAGGTATCGAAATATTTATACAGAATTCTAATACGAGGTCCTGCAAAGAACAAAGGCAACCAGAGATGTTCAGATTCTGATAAATATATGGCTTTGTGGCGGAAGATTTTACACTGAAACTGACGATGTCAAAATATAGTATGTACATGATAACGTCATAAAGCTGCATCTATGATTGATTAATGGGAGTTTAATGTCCTGTCAGCAATATTTCAGCTATATTCAGGACTAGAACAAGTTAATCGATTCAAAAAAAAAATCTTTAAAATAAAGGCGGTTGGGATAACCAGGGCAACGCGTTTTCACTACCACTGGAAAAGGGGAGATGGGCAGGGGCTGGAAATTAAGTCTTTCTCCACACTTTGTCTACAATGGTTCACGGCCTGGTTTTCCGTATTATGACGTGGCTACCCGCATCGACAGGTCATTCCCCTATCCACCACCGTGTGGACGCGCCCGGTGCCTGGTGCATCCTTATTTTTCACTTTAGTGGCGATGTTATATATTAAGCAAGTGTGCAACCCATTGAAAAGATTTTTTAAAAAATATTTAAATATTTCTTTTATACTTGTTATCCAGGATATTATTCAAGCTTCTTTGGGAAGTAGTACGTGCAAATCTAGTATCAACGCAATATTTAGTACTTGATGAATAAGACATATGAAAGTTGCTGTTGTTTATAAAGAGCCAAAACACAGTCCTAAATAAAATAAGAAAGATTAAAAATCATGGATTGGTCAATATTATGATGCTAAATACATAAAGCTGTTTGCAGAACTTTAAGTAGAAACCTATGGAATGCTAGCCTGAAAAATAAAATCTTGACAAAAAGAAAAACATTGAACAAGTTCATACGTCAAAGAATAACATACTAAATTAAATACTTGAAATCCCTCAGATTTATGGAAATCTGTTAATTTGCTTAAGGATAAAATGAAAGAAGGTCCTACCTCTCATGATGAATGATGAATGGCTCGATTAGTTTAAGAATTCAATGAATATTCAACACAGTAATAATTTCATAAAGAATATTAATAGTATTGCATGCGATAACGATCGTTTAAACAGAGATATAACTGCTGAGGACGTGTTAAAGATCGTAAGTCGAAAAAAAAGTCTGCTGGTTTTGATGGCATTACAAATGAAATGATAAGGGTGTCCTGTAGTAGATTAGTCAAATGTTATGTATTACTATTTAATTTTGTTTTTAAAAGTAGAATTTATCCATCAGTATGGAGAGAAAATTTAATTAAACATCTTCTCAAGGGAGGATGTTTTAATGATCCATCGAACTATAGGGGATTTTTTCTTGAAAGTATTGTCTTCAATAATATTTAATTATATTGAAAGTAATAATATTCTTTTTAAGGAACAGATAGATCGAATAAATGATCATATTCTGACATTAAAAACATTAATTGACGACACTTTCAAAAATAAAAATATCTGTTCACTTGTTTTGTAGACCTGAAGAAAGCTTTTGACTCTATCAATAGAAATGCTCTCCTACATGAGTTGCTGTAATATACTATAAAAGATAATTTGTTGATATTGTTAAAGATATCAGATGTATTTTATTCTCTGACATTGAGAGAGTGCCTAACAAACATATTTTCCTCAGGTGTTGGACTTAAACAGGGTTGTATACTAAACCCTTCACTTTTTGCATTGTATATAAATGATTTAGTTGAAATATTTGATATTAGTTGCGATCCAAAAAATCTAGATGGACAAAGTTGTCCCGTCTTTTATATATGAAGATAATTTTGTAATCTTATCTAAATCAGCGCTACGCATACAAAATGCTTTAAGTATCATTCCATATACAAATCAGGTAAAATGTACTAAGAGGGTGGCACATCATTAAAAAAACGCAGAAAAATTATTTCAACTTTTTATCAATTAGTGTTCAGCATTTTCAAAATACATAATCATTATTGAGTGTTGTTCTTCCTTTTCTTGATATAGACCACAGAATTTCATGTACATTCTTTGTTAAAAAGTGCCGTTTCGTTTGCAGTAGTTGTCTCCCTTGTTCATATCATTTGCAGTGCAGACTTTGTAAATATTATCTCCTTTTACGATCTTTGTTTGAGCAAAAGGAAGCTATATTTTAAGACAAGTAAATAAAACGGTGAAAATTTTTCAAAATGGTCGTTATTTGGAATTTATCACGTGCCGCCGACTGCCTGATCCTTACATGGAGAAATACTTAAATAAATGATATATTTTTTGTGAAAAATGGAATTTATCTGTGAATCTTTCGAAAACAAAATGATAAAAAATCATAACTTTTATTTCAGTGAAAAATTCGTGAATTGATTGATGAGTACAAGTATCTTAGCTTAATTCTTTATCTGTGAATCTTTCGAAAACAAAGATCATGATTTTCAACAAACCTGGTAAAATGATCAAAAGGCATAATTTTTATTTCAGTGAAAAAAATTCGTGAATTGACCGATGAGTACAAATATCTTAGCTTAATTCTTAAACCATCAGGAACCTTTTCCTATGCTATTGAACAGTTATCAAAAAGGCTAACAAAACAATGTTTTGTATTAGACAAATTTATTTTCTGAGCAGATGAATGTTTTACAACATTTAAAGCTTTTTGATTCATGTGTTAAACCAATTGTATTGTATATGATTATGAGGTTTTGCCTAGTATTAGTCTAATGAAACAAAATACTAGTTTGGAATCTAGTTACGTGAATTTTTTGCTAAATTGGGTTCAAATGAATTTTGAGGTAATAAGGGAGCAGTAAACAACGCAGTATTATATGTATTAGGAATATATACCCTCTTTCACTTTTGGGAATTAGAATACAATAAATTTCTGGCTACATATTGCAAATTCTAGTGATAGTACCCTGGTGCAGAAAGCCTACAACGAGAATAGATTGATTGATTGATTGGTATTGTTTAACGCCACACCAGCAATATTTCAGCTATATCGCGGCGAGAACAACCTAAAA
>JAOXYH010477497.1:0-14047 GCA_028566455.1 Botula fusca | reverse complement strand
GATGCTCAATATCACAGTAATAGGAAATACTTACTTTTATCTTTGCATATCTTTCTGTGAACATCACTGCTGAATAACGTGAGACATTTTCAATAAACTCTGACAAACCTGTAAGTAGCTGTGACTCTAAAAGCTGAAAAAATATGCACCTTTATTATTACATGTATGTACATGTATTATGTATACCATAATGCAAATGCAATGAAGAGTTGGAGCTCTGGAAAGCCTGGACTAAAATGTATTAACAATATATGACATTTCTAGATAAAATTCCATCTGAAAATTTCAAATTTGGTACTTCAAAAGGTTGTTACACTTTTCTGTAAGAAAAAGTCAAACTATAGTGTGATCTATAGAGGTATAATTTATGTTTCATGCATAACCATACATCATCTGGAAATTTGTTGCAAGTACACCAAGAAGTTTACTCTTTACATGTAAACTCATCAAATGACTGTTGCCTTACTTTATCCTGCATTTGCTATGGTATAATCGAATAAACCCTGTCGAATAAAGCTAAGCTTTATTATGCTAGTAGCATAATAAAGCCTTGTTTATGACGTCACAGAGTAAATCAAGGGAGTTTTGCTTATGATGTTTGTAATGGTGTCGTTAACATTCAGAAGTTTTTGTCACGCTTCAGTTAGTAAATGTTCAATACTGACTTATTCTTTACACTCTGCTCCAAAACAATAAACAGGATAAACACAAAATACGTACAATGTCTCGATATATAAAATTTATTTTGTACTTGGAACGAAACAGGCAAGAAATACTCGGTAAACCTTGCATTTCTACTGTTTCTAAGCCTTGTACAAAATAAACTTTATGTTCCGAGACATTGTACATATATTGTATATATATATATATATATGTATTCACTGATGCTTGACCACAACAGTTATACTCTATGTACTTAAAGCTTACCATTAACGGAGGTGATGTTGTATCTTTTACATAATTGTCCTCTATCCACTGGTGAAAGTCAACTAACAACAGATCTATCTGTCTCATGTACATATCTGCAATATCACTCCACTTATGTCCTGTTTTGTTCCAGAGTTCTATCAGATCATACATACAATCTCTGAAAAATATATCAGTCGGATTCCATGTTCCATGACAAAAATAGAAAGCCTTTATTTTTTTGTTTTTTAGTTTTTCTCTGCCTACTGTTGTTTGCAAAATATTAGCCAAAAACAGCAAAAATCATCAAAATTTATGTTTGAAGGTCAATAAATCATGTAAGGAGTTGTCTGACAATTTTGTATAAATAAAACTTTTGTAGAGCTAATTTTTGCTTTTTACAGTTTGTCTCTCTATCTGTTATAGTTTTCAAGATTTTGGCCAAAAACAAAAAAAAAAAATTCATATGAAGGCCAATAACTCATGTAAGAAATTGTCTTGCAATTCCATGTAATGAAGACTTTTGAGGTGCTTGACTTGCTGATCATTTTTGTTTTTTACTGTTTCTCAGATTTTAGTCAAAACAGCAAAAATTGTCAAAATTTACGTTTGAACGCCATAAACTCATGCAAGGAGTCATCTAACAATTTTGGTGTAGCAGAGACTCATGCACAAAAGAATAAAAACGTATAAACTGTAACGGCATACGGTAACACACATACTGTACTGACATGTTTTTGGTCACTGTAACTATACATACAAACCAACGTAAAATGTAGATTTATTGAAGTTATAGGAATTTGATCTCAAAGGACTAGGTGCTATAATGACCAGTTTTGGCCCAGAAATTTAGGTAAAAATAAAGTGCTTTCATTTAAGATTCAAATACCTTCCAGAAATATTTCAGTCTTCAAATAATTGTAAAATAAAGACAGAATGTGCCCATGGGGACACAGATGCCCCCACCAGTTGAACCCTGTACGTTGAGGACCATTGTGGACTTACAGTTAATGTTTGACACATTATCATGGTGGACTGACTATACATGTTGGACTCTACTGAAAGATGTAAATTTTGAAAACGGCTTATCATAACTAATTTTGTTATCACTATTCAACTCGGGATATCATGTTCACTATATTTACCAAATATCATTGAAAGTTGAAATTTTGGGGGAAAAATGGCTGCTCTTAACTTATTTTCATTATCACCATTCAACTCGGGATATCACTTTTACTTAGTAAACCAAATATCGTTGTAATCCGTAAAAGTTTTTGAAAATGGCTGCCCCTAACTTATTTTCATCATCATCATCAACTCAGGATATCATGGTTACTATGTAAACCAAATGTCATTGAAATCCGTAACTGTTGAAATTTTGGCGGGAAAAATGGCGGCCATTTTCAATGGCTGCTCGTAACTTATTTTCGTTATCGCCATTCAACTCAGGATATCATGTTTACTATTAAAACCAAATATCATTGAAATCTGTCGAAGTTAAAATTTTGGCGGGAAAATAGCGCCCAATTTAATAGGATGTAGATGGCACATAGATCTGAAAAGCACTGACACGGTAAAACTTACCATTCCAAAGTTACAAACCAAATATCAAATCATTCTGCTGCATAGTGTTACTAAAAAATTGTATATTAACAAAATACACTGAAAAATATCAAAGTAACGATCGTTAAACAGGAAGTAGATGGCACATGAACCTGAAAAAAGCTTACACGGTTCAACTCACCATAACAAAGTTATGGAACAAATATCAAATCATTCTGCTGCATAGTTCCTGAGAAAAGTGTTACACAAAATTCCATATTAAGAAAAATGTCAAATTATCGTTAAACAGGAAGTAGATGGCACATGGATCTGAAAAGCTTTTACACAGTACAAGTCACCACCACAAAGTTACATACCAAATATCAAAACATTCCGCTGGACAGAACTAGAGAAAAATGCGACGAAAGTGTACGGACGTACAGACATACGGACATATGGACATCGGCGAATCTTAATGCTCTTGTTGCCTAATGACAGGGGCATAAAAAAACATGAAGTTTGAGTCAGCAGAATTCAAATTAGACACACACTTTTATGTGTGCTTGTATTCAGTTCCCCTTAACTGTTGTCAACTTATTACAGTATGTATTCTGTTTTGTTTTGTTTTTTTTTCAGAATTTTTATCTTGCATGATATACAGATCATTATGAATAAAAAACTGAACCAGTAGATGCATTAAAAATAAACAAAAGCTTCAATCTAGAAAACACAAAAAGGCTGAATTTTCATGCATTCAAGTAGCTTTCGTGCTATGAAGGAAATGCCTCAACCACTAAAATAACACACAAATCAAGAGGAATATGCATAGATCAGCCATTGTTTTGTACCTTATATTTGCCATCCTGAAAAAATACATTAGATGTAAGAGTACATTTAACACTGTTATAAAATCACCATGCAGACAAACGGACCATCCTGTTATAGTACAGTTATTGTTGCTTCTAACGTTCTTTGACCCAAGTTTCTACTAGGACTCAATACCCTGTGAGCATAAAATTACAAAGTTTGTAAAAGTGGCCATTATCAATCACAGCTATTGCTTTCATACACTTAATACCTGACAAGCCTCACTTGCATTAAAATTTTATTTGGGCTGTATCTTCTGATGTTGTTCCATTTTTGCACATTAAGAAAGTTTCCACACTATTCTGATTTCTTTGAAAGGCATTTCATTTTGCTTGATAAAGACACAACAGAAATACAAGTAAAATGTAAAATAGATCTAAATAAGCAGTTTAAGTACCACTGAATTTCATCTAAATAGTTTCTGTAATTTTTAGTATTATTAGCTTCGTTTATCTGTTGTGCAGCATCATGTAACATATTCGATTCTTGATGGTCAGACATTATTTCTAGAATCATTGTTCTCTTATTTACCTGTTTATCCTTATCACTATACTCCTTTGTCATGTTGGGTTCAATACCAGCCTGATAGTTGGCAATCCTATTGAGGATCTGAGATATCTTTCCCCTGGCCTGCAAATCATCCTACAAATAGAGTGGTACACTATGTCATAATCACAGACTGAATAAATTTTCTGGGTTTTTAATTATTTTTTATCTCCACAGGAGATATTGAAATTACAAAAAGCTGCAAATTTAAAACTTACAAATTTACTTACTACAGCCTAATATACTTCTAATGCATTCTCACAATTCATGTAAGCATTTTAAAAATTAAATATACTTAAAAAGAATCTTACATGTAGATATCAACACAGTAATAAAATAAAAGTTTAATGTTGGTTAAAGTAAAATGTCCAACTTAGCTAATCAAGATGTATGTATGTTTCAATTAAAGAAATGTCAAAAAACAAAAAAAAAGATTTAAAAATGCACACAGTAAAACTGAACCAAAAGAAAAACCCTTCAACAGTTTTTGTTTGTCCTGAAGTCACAGTAAGGTATCCAATTTAAGGTCTTGATGGTGGAATGTTCTTTGGTGTCCAAGTGAGAAATTTCATCCAAAACTGACATAAATTCTATTTTAAAGCCAATCATTTAATTTTTTTAAATTTATTTGCTGACAAAATTTGTTCTAAAAGGATAACAGAATGACAGTCGTCGGTGCTTATTCGGTTATCACTTTATTAACAGTGCTATGAATAATTTACCATTATGGGATTTTACTTTATGAAACTGCCAGTGTCAGGCTCTGGGGAAGAAACTTCAATCATCAAACTGGTAACAAGCTAACTTGGTTGATAGCTAACGATATTATGACAGAAAAAGCAATCTAATTTTTCCATTAACTGCTGCTTTCTCTTGTTTTGGTTCTGAAGTCACTGTGGTCAAATTTTTACCCATTAAAGAGATGTCTACATTCCTTTCTCTCATGCAAATCTCAATTGTGGTACAAATCATTTTTATACTGGGCTTTACAAGAAGCTACTGTAACTGCACTTATTTCTGTGCATACTTAAACTCACAGCTTGCAGATCTTATCATTATTTGCATGCATCTTTATTCATGCTTAATGAGAGGACACTCATTAGATTCTATATAAATTATTAATTTCACTACTATTTATTTGTTGCTATAAAGTTCTTCCTGTAAATTGTGAAAATAAATACACCCCAAAATAACAAGTACAATTACAGTAATTGTTTGTCTGGATGTTATTCCATATGGAAGAAATCATTTTTTTCAGTTTCATGTGAGATTGTTTTTTGTTTGTTTCTTTGTTATTTTTTGTTTCAGAAACTGTCTTCTGTTTGTCAATCTTACTTACTTACTGCCCGTTACATGAAATGCCACGTTGGGCAGCAACATCTTGTTGCCGTTTCCGTAATACGTCAGATTTTTCTGTCTGTAGAAAACTACAAATGCTATCGAGTTCCATCTACCAGGATTTTTTGTCTGGATTTTCTTCCATAGCCCTTGACATTCCCCAAGTCACCCGTTAAGGCAGTGGGGCTATTTGACCCATAGCATATGTCTTCTGTTTGTCAATGGAAGACATATACTACAGTCTTTTTCAAACATTGCATAAGCCTATAACATGTAGTATGCAAGTTATAGAAACTGGACTAAACCTAAACCACAATTTATTAGTGAAGAAGAATGACCACTCATTAACTGAAAGGTCATGTACTCCTTCTTCGGCTTTATTTGCATGAAAGACGAGGTCAACCCACATCTACACAGTATGAAAACAAACCACATTCAAAGCCACCCTGTTTATGTCTGCTACAATGTACAGTGCTCCCTCGTTATACCACCCCTCTTTAATGGCAGTCCCTCCCTTATTGCCACTCATTTTCAAGAGTTCATTTTTCTAAAAATATATAGTTTCTATATACAGTGGACCTTTGATCGCTCGAACTACAATGGCTCGGACACCATGGATGTCTCAAACCTGTTTTGCTGTCCCTTCAATCAAGTTTGAACCAGTTTCAACCCTGATGTCTTGAAGACCCCGCTAGCTGGAATGTCTGAATCACTCCCTTGGGTGTTCAAGTGATCGAAGTTCAACTGTAATTCATTCCCTTGATACTGTGAAAGTACTTTTATCCATGGATATACCAATTCTCATCCTTTGTTAAAAATTCCGTATTTTAAATCTTAAATTTGTGGTTTTGTACAGAATATTTCAATAGATTTTTTTTTCAATTTCTTTTGGCACCAAATTAAATGGATTTATCCAGGAAAATTGATACCCCCTGAATAATAATACTTTCACAATATATTGCCAGCTCCTATATTGCCAAAATTCTGCCTGGTCTAAAAGCTGTTGATATGAGGGTGCACTGTATTAAACAAGTTACCTCATACAAGGCCATCTGATGTTCATAGGGATTTTCCAGTTCATCATGACCAGCAAGAGGTTCACTGTCACGATTCTGATTTGTATCGTCTCCTGAAATAGATAAGGTGACATTGATTATTGTTGACCATTCTTCTGCCATGTAAAATGTCAAGCATTACAAACATAATGAAATGAATTAATTACTGTAAATTCAGAAATTAATGCGTGCATTTATTATTGCGATTCCTTGACAACTGCCCAAAATGCGAGTTCAATTAATGCGATTCCCGTCAATGCTGTAACAAAATGTAGCATGGAAAATTCAAAATGCGAGTTCTTATTAATGCGATTTACGTCCTGTCGCATTATTCGCAATAACAAAAACATCGCAAAAATTTCTGAATTTACAGTACTTTGTTTGCTACATGATTTTGATTTTCAGTTTTTTTTCTTTTTTGACCCGGTTTGTTGTATGTTTCCGCGCTTTTGCCTTGTCTCTGGATTCATAAGTTTTAGATTTCCACTTGAACTTTTTGCTTCGGTATTCTGTTACCGATATGTCAATGATAATCAAAAAATCTAAAATTATTGAATGACTTTTAAATGAAGTTTAAAGATAAAAGAAAGTTTTAAAAAATGAATATTTTTTACCGTATAAAATTTTGTCTATCTAAACATCTCATTAGGGTGTGTATTTGCCCGAGATCCCTCCTCCTGACTACGAACCTTGACCAAATTAAGAGATCACATATTATTGTCGTATTCAACGTCGCCCGGATGGTGCCATTACAGGCGGAACTTGTGCAGTTTTAACAGACTTGTTGCCGTTATTATAGGATTCTACCGTTTCCAGGATTGACCTACTGGACATAACATGAGTAGCGCGGCAGGTAGCTCACGGAACCTCCATTGTTCAAATATTTTTTACGTTATCCAGTACTTCCCCACACTTGTGATAACTGCATAATCGATTGTTAATATAGAAAAAATATACAAATTAAAAAAAAGGAATTAATTACAATTTAATTTAAAATTAAACAAATGACAAAAATGTAACGAACAACCATTCTAGACTGGTAAGCTTATTAAAGATGCCAACGTTGATAAATGGTTATCTGATAGGTCTCTGAAACACATAATACCATAAATAGATATAAATATTTTCCTTTCTGCGTAACTGCGTTTTGCTGCTGAAATCATCCAACATGTTTATAAGACTCGGCACATATTGCTTACTTTTTGTTCCTGACAGGAAATACAAGAGAATTAGTACTGATGGAAATAGATATTACGAAGGAAATAAGTAAGATTTAAACATACACAAACTACAAATGAAATAAGTAGGGTTTGACTTACAACGAAATAAGATTAGTTATCTTATCAAAGATTCCTTTCTGTAGTGTTGAAATCTGGTTGAAACTCAGATCTCTGAAAAACAAAATATCATCAACAAAGAAAGATACATTTCCCCGACGGGCAAATCATTTTTGATGGAGTCTTCTAAGATTTTTTCCCTGATTCCTTTTCTCAAACCTTGACACAATGTAACTAGTTTTTATTCAAAAATTTGAAACACATAACGCCATCAACAAATAATTAAGATGTACCTTACAATGCCATGTAAGTGGTTGTTTCCGTAGCTATCTTACAAGTTTTTTTTTCAGACTAGGTTGGAATTGACGTCATGATTTTGCTGACTCCTTGTTACGGAAGAGAAATACTTAAGAAATAAATTTTATGAGGCAAGTTCTAATGTTATTTTAACATGAGCTGGCATGATATTTCTAATTATTCACACCGAGCGACAGCGAAGTGTTTAATTTGACAAACTACATACCTACCAATCTAAAAATAACATAAGCGCCTAGTATCATACTATTATTTCTAATAGAACCAGCAAGGGAATTTTCTTCGCCATGCGGTCATAGAAGGACCATGAAAACGGCATCCATGTGGATTTTCAGAAGAAAACAAATGCCTACTGAAGTGAATAATTTCTGTCGATGAAAAAATATCGTGGTGAAACTGATTTTTATCTGAAAATCGTTAATCTCCAACGTAAACGGAATCCACATACTGCCAAAGCAAGCGTTTGTTTTGAAAATGACGCTTGAATTTCCTCTATAATGTCCGAACTGTTTATTATGATGTCATCCATATTTTTTCGCAAGTAAGAGACCGACTTTAGTCATATACCGAAAGAGGCACGTCATATTAGGATATTAAGTTCAAAATGAATCAAATGAGCACATGTAACATGTTACAATGTTGAATTGCTATCGTTCTATTCAAGTGGATTAATCACTATCCGTCTTGTGGCCTTTCAGAGCTCCCTACCTGGTGTGGACTCCACTTATTGAAGATCTCGTGGTGATCTCTGAAGTTTTTCATATACTCACTTATGGTAATACCATTGTTCATTTGTTGCATGTCCCCATATCCGTTCTTTTTCAATTGTATTCGTACATAGACAATAATGATAGAATGAAATCTAAACTGTATGACCAGCATGATGATTTTAACTTTTCTGTTTTAAACTTTCCCTTTCTAAGTATAGTAATATGGCTACGTTCCTGATTTATGATGTCTACATTTCACAGTTGATTCGATACTGTTGTGTCTGTGATTTGTACAGTGACCTTCTAATCAGAGCCAAACAGCTGTGACAAAAATCGCTTTAGGGTTATATTCAGCATGTGTTATTGCTGTCACTCCAGAATTTCTATGGTCGCCATCATGATTTGGTGGATCATATGATGTATCTGTCCCACAAATGAGACAGGATATTTTCCGCCATACCACATTTGAAACCTCATCAGACATGACACCGCACCGGATATTAATATAGTACACTGCATGTATTATTATTATTATAAATATCATCATGCAAAACTAAGCTACATGCGCAAATGTATGTACTGTTCAAAAGTTGACAACTAACGACCATGCAAGCCATGCTTCCTTCAAATTGCAATACTGGTTTAAGTGACAGAAAAATTTCTAAATATTTTCCTATAAGGTATTGTGTTGAAATTAGTGGTTTCAGAGAAGAAGATATTTAATTAGTTTTTTGCTGACTTTTTTTTATTTTTAGAAATGGTCGCCACATTGTCGGCGGGCAGAGTCATCAGATATAATTCCGATATCGACGAGAAGTTTCAGAACCAAAGTGACGGGGTGCAAAGCAAATCCAAAACAAAAAGTACAAGGAAGCGTAGTATATCGAAATTCCAGAGTCATAAATTCATTTTAAATAAATAATATTCCAAGAAACAAACTAGACGCGATCGCATGAACTCCAAAAGGAGTGAAACCGGGTGCGTCGACAGGGTAAGCGTCTCTTGCTACGCATGCATCACCCGTCATGCGAAAAACTTGTGTCCAATAGATAAACGTCATGGCCAGGAATTAGTCGAATCTGGTTGGTAAGATGAGACGACGAAATGTTAGAACTAGCAAAATGTAAACAGATCTAAAGCAAGTTGCGATATGGTTACATTATAATGGTCAACCAACTCGTGATGGCGACCAAAGAACTTGCAAGTGTTGCAATCGTTCCTCCTCATATCCTTTGAGTAGAAGTTTTTGAGTTAGTAGTACATTTAGGTTAGTGAAGTCCTCATACAGAGAAGATGTTCTAGCATATCGTATCAACTGAGATACATATACACTATATGCAGGGGCAGAAGGTATGTTACTACTCAGGAATAAAAAAATCACGATAGGAAAATTAAAATCATCCCGTTTGTTGTAGATTCTAGTTTTCAATAGTCAATCTTTGTCAATTTCGAGGAACAGATCTAAATATGAAACCGATCTTCTAGTTTCTGTAGTATCTTTAATTAACAGTTCACTGGGATATATGAGATATAAATAGTGACTGAAATACGGGTTATTGAGTGAAAGAACATCATCAATATATCGGAACGTGACATTAAAGAATTTCGCGAGATGTTTTTTTCTATTTATCTTAAAGAAGGTTATGTATAAATTCAGCTTCGTAAGAATACAGAAACAAATCGGCGTTTCTAACCCTAACCATAACACTAACCCTAAATAAATCGGCGAGTAGGGTGCACAATTAGTGCCCATTGGAATACCGAGTGTAAAAAAACAAAAAGAAGAGCTCAAGAGACACGCTGATGTTAAAATTTAACACAGTTACATGATGTTGTACATGAAAATTGATGAAATAGCTACCACATCCAAAGAAAATTTAAGAGAACATATAAGAAAATTGAAAGCAAAACATACAAAATCTAGAGATATCCACTGAGAGACACACAGAAGAGTCAAAAGAGGAATTTAACAGATTTAGTGAAGAAATCAATTCTACATTTTCTGCATACAAGATTGTATGGGAGCAAAGGAATACAGAGTTTACAAATAAATTACAAGAATCTGAAACAATCATCAACAGACAAATTAAAGAACAAGATCAAGTGGAAGATTTACTCACTGGGTTAGCGTTTATGATGTGCAACTCGAAGAAAATAAGCAAAGTGACACGTCTAAAACTGAAATCAAGCAACAAGAACTGTCAAAAAATACTGGGATGAAGCTCACTCTTGAGATCCAATTAAGTTGTCAAATTTGACAAACACTAATCCTTCTAAAACAGACACCAAAAAATTTTATTTTACTCTGATTATGCAGCTATTTTATGATACCAAGAAGAAAAAGAACATAAAATAGGAGAAAAAAAAGAAGGAAAGCCAGTAAAGTAAATAAACATGAAATGAAGAGGACGATCCAGTCGGCGAAGTAGGAAAATATGCCAGAAAAAAAACATATATGATGACTTTAAGTCTTTAGTCAAGAAAATGAAACGGCGTTTTAATAAAAAAAAAACCAACTGCAATATACAATACAACAAGAAAATGGAAGTATAGAGCAATTTGAACACAAAGTTTATATGATGGCAATGAACTGATATAAATATGCGAACTGGAGACACTTTATTCATTGATTATGCCAAAATTTATGTCTTATTGTAACAAAGAGTATGAAACAAGAGGTATTGCAACATATTGCCATGATGATAAATTTGCCAGACATTAAGACAAAGACAAAACTATAAAGATATTAAAGCACAATTTTTATTGCATCAAGTGGGTAGTGACAATACAGACGCATGGTATGTACAGAAACAAAGATTGATATATAGCCTAAAAACGCATTAGGATCCTTTCATGCTGGAAGCCCTGGTGGACTGTTAGTCCCCGAGGGTATCACCAGCTCAGTAGCTTGTACTTTGATACTGTATCCAGTGACCCTGACCTCCATTTAGGACAACCGCCATCAGTGAACGTATTTTTAACACAGTAAGCAGAATACTGAGGCAACAAGTTCAATCCAGAAATCCTAAACTCATGAATCAACAGACAATATAAAGGAGACAGACAACGAGACTAGGACATGACAACAGGAAATGAAAAGAAAATCGAGAACAT
Organism: Botula fusca; assembly: GCA_028566455.1. NCBI lineage: Eukaryota > Metazoa > Mollusca > Bivalvia > Mytilida > Modiolidae > Botula > Botula fusca. Next base: position 2,377 of record JAOXYH010477497.1, on the reverse strand, counting down.
GTACTGAACAAAAAAAAAAGAAAGAACAAAAAGAACAAAAACAAAACAAAAAACGATAATCAAGGCACTGGCAATGTGAACTCCCACCGAAAATCAGGAGTGACATCAGGTGCTTCGGAAGGAGTGAACTCCCACCGGAAATCGGGATTGACATCAGGTGCTCAAAAGGGTGAGCATGTCTTGGTCCGTTAACGGCACCCGTCACATTGCAAGTGGGAATATCCCATAAAATGTCAAGTCCGATGAGTACTCAAATCCGGTTCGACGAGAAATCTAACAGAAGATGACCTGTTGCATTTGTGAGATTGATGCATCGTATTGATCTTCCAAATAATAATGGAGACCTTAGAATTTCTGGAGTAACTAGGAGGTCAATTTTTAGGAACAATTGATAGGTCTTTCGATTTCCAACGTGTTGCAAAGGCTATAAAACACATAAATCATTTGAAAATGTTGAAAAATGCATAAAATCATGAAAAAATGAGAAAATTTCAGTTTGACCTTGACCTTTGATCTTGTGACCTTTGTCAAGGTTAAAGGTCATGGAACCCATAATGTAGACCCCAAGTGATCATCATTAATAGTTATTGAGTTTTAGACAGAAATATGCAAATTCAAGATGAAAAGGGTACACGTGTAATAACTGCATTGCGGAATTGTTAAATCCGTTTATAAATGCTTCAAACAGTTGAAATATGTTAAGAACACTCTGAAATACGGAAAAAATGAAGAAAAAAAAATAGATGAACTAGACCTCTGACCTTGTGTCCAAGGTCAAGTCAAAAGGTAATTGGAATTTATACTGAAGATTCCTAGTCATTATCATTAATAATTACTGGGTTTTCGGCATTTACATGGAAAATGAAGTATAATAGGGACCATATCGCCAAAGAAAATTCTAAAATCCCTTTTGTAATACTTTGAACGGTTTAAATATGTTGAAAAACTCCGTAATGCTAAAAAATGAAAAAATAGATAACTTTGACCTTTGACCTTGTGACCTTGACCTGACAGTGAAAACCCCAAGTCATTATCTTTCATAGTTATTGTGATTTAGGCATATATATACGCATAAAAGGTTAAATTTCTCCCCTCGGGAACTTTACAGCCCTTAACCAGACTTACGAAGAGCTCTGTATTACTTAAATGTTCATTTCGCAATACTAAACACTCCGACTAATTGAACAATGCTGAAAAACACTCAGAAATACCATAAAATGACATATTTTAAGATGACCTTGTTTCCAAGGTCAAGGTCAAAGGTCATAAAGACCCATAGTGAAGATCCCAAGTCAATATGTCTAATAATTTGTGAGTTATAGGGATATATAACATATATCAAGAATATAAGGGGCAATAACTCCTATAAGGAGTCTTCAAAACCCTTTCAGCCAAATGTAGCGAAACACCGAAATGAGTCACTGAACACTTTGCAAAAGGTTTCGAGTTAATATCTTTTCCGGTCTAAGAGGAGAAGTGCACACAAAGTTTACGGTGTTCGGGGAGACAGCTCTGTAAGGACAAAGAGTTCATAACCACTTCACATAGTTTCGAAAAGTTATAGTTGCCCGATATCACATATATAAAGTTTTGCAATGATATCTCTTGAACTGAAGCTCCACGATACTTCGAAAAGTTGGCGGAAAATAGAAAAAATAAAAACTAGGTCTTTCCACTACCATAAATGATGAAATATCTATTAAAACAGTTGACAAATATTGAAAAATAAACACTTTCAGTATTGAAAATGTCATTTTTATACTATTCATAGCCTTCTCAGATCAAAAATATACAGTCGCTAAGGATTTTATGTCGTTGCTAGGGACCTTGACCTTTGAAGATGTCATTCTCATATTATTCATTGCCTTCTAAGTTCAAATATATATGATTACTAAGGACTTTAAGTACAAAAATACCTGGTTGATAAGGACTTTATGTCGTTCCTAAGGACCGTGACCTTTAAAAGTGATATTTTATACTATTCAGAGCTTTCTAAGTACTAAAAAACTAGAAAGCTAAGGACTTTATGTTCAAAATATATGGTTTGACTCTGACCCCAATTTGTAGGTCATATATTGCTGAACAATTTTGCAATTCAAAGTTTCTTTCTACCTCTTGCCAGTTTTAGAAATAACCCAAAAGCCCTTCATATAGGACCCCCGAAAACGGGTTTTGGGCCCTAGATCCTCAATAGTTGGTCCAATAATTTTGGACCCAATGTAACAAATGTAGATCTCGAAAAGGCACCCATTTTCTTCATTACATGTTATCAAATATGTATTACTGTTTTGAGTAATTTCCAAAAACAGGCAATAGAGGTCATCATGACCTTGACCATTAACTTTTGACCTTGTTACCATTTTGTAAGTCAGAGGAT
>JAOXYH010476390.1:0-14049 GCA_028566455.1 Botula fusca | reverse complement strand
TGACCTTGACCTCACTGTTACGCTTCAGCAACCAATGTCAAGTTTTCGTGATTAGGTCAGTTCCTTAGTAACTACACGATAGGTCAACAATATTTGGTATGTGAATTGGTTGTCAGGTGTACATGGCCATCTGTCAGGTGTCACCTGACCTAGACCTCACTGTTACGCTTCATTTCTTCAAATGTTCAAGAAGTGTTCAAGAAGTTCTTGAAAACTTCTATAGGTTCTTGAGAGTTCTAGAACAGAAGTTCTTTAACTTTATGAATACCTAAATCCTAAAAAAATATCTGTTGTATTATGAAGTTTCCAATGACATCAACTTAACATGCATTTGGTAACATGTAGGTTAAGATTGTGAAAAACGAACAAACAGACAAAAAAAAAAAAAAACAATGTTGGCAGGGCATAAAATAGCCAGGCAATGTACAAAATATACTCAGCATCTAGTCCTGTAAAGTGAAAGAAAATATGAACCTACAATAGAGAATTAACCAGCAGCTTTCAATTAACAATGACACAAAGTACCAATGAATGCTCATTTTATTTTTCAAATCTCAGACTGATTGGTATTTTTGAAATTCCTTCTGAGAATTTTTTGCAAGTTTTCAAATTTTTTTATGAATTCGCTTTTTTGCAAAGATGTGTGTTTACAAACTATCATTTGTAATAATTCAAATTTTTCTGCATTTAAAGCAGGTTTAACATTTTCACCAGATTTCGCAGTTTTTTTTCCTGTTCTACTTTTGTTGATCAATTCCTCATCAGTAAATAGTTTTGAACATAAATGCTTAAGTCTGTTACTGTCACCATTAACATTTTTGATACTTTGTTCTAATTCCTCAATAGTAATATCTGTTCCCTTTTCTACACTCTGTTCAGTTTCTTTCACTGTGCTGTTACTTGTTTCAGCTGCTTTCTCTTTTGTTTTAGTATTTTCACTTATTTTTTCTGCATCTTTTGGGGCTCCAATTTCGGTTATCTTCTCATATTTCTCCGATCTTGCTTCACTCTTTGTTATCTTTTCTAAAGCAATTATTCGTTCTTCCAACTTCTTGTTTTTCTTTCTTAGTCTAGTAGTTTCTTCTTCAAGCTTTAGCAGTCTTTTTCTGCAAAGAAATATTTATTAAGCAATAAACAGCCAAAATGTTTGATATGTGCATAAAGCAAAACAAAAAACAGTCAGACTTGATAGCGAGGTCGAGCTACGGTATGTTTAAACTTGAACAATAGTGCTGGTACCAAGTTCCTATCATTATAAATGTTTGTCTTCAGTCTCCTATTTGCGTACTAAAGAGTTTTTTTTAAAGCTTATGTCAAAAGGAATCCAAAGAATTAGACCCCATAACCAGAGGCTCACATGAGCCTGTATTGCTCAACTGGAGCATGGTGATCAATTTGGTCAAATGTAAAACTATGGTCCCCACTGGTAGAATGGGTTTCTTACATATCGGAAATAATTATAAAGAGGACCACCCAAAGACCATTGTGCCCAAGTTTTGTTCTAATTGTCTTAGCGGTTTCAGAGGAGAATATTTTTAAATGTATTTCCCAAAGAGTCTAATGTTATAAAACTGGATGACAGCAAACACCCGCAATGAACAAAACTACCAACAAAACACCACCCACCAAGCCAAACCCGCCAAAAAGACAACAGACAGACATTTACAAATATAGGAACTTGGGATAGCCAGACTATCTATATAGATGGTCCCTGCTGGTGGCCATGTTGGATGGGAAGTGGACCTGTCAGACATAACTTTTAAAGAGGACCACCAAAAGACTATTATGACCAAGTTTGGTTCTAATAATTGGCTTACCGGTTTCAGTGGAGAAGATTGTTTAAATCTCATGTATTTATCTTTATTTTTAAAACTATATTCTGAAATATTAAATGTTTCATGCAGACATGTGTAGTATTATCTAACGACTTTTAAAGTCAACGACACCTATGTGTATGCTTACTGTGTTGATGCATCTGTATTTGAGACAGGACTACATGGTACACTGACTGACCTGCTAAGGTACATCTGGAAGGACTTTCCTGTAAGCATAACAAATTACCTTTTACAACAATATATTTTACAAGTCAACAAAAAGACTGGTACAAACTGTCAAATTTTAGTATGGGCATTACATGAATGAATCAATGATTAAACATTTATTTTTCATAAGTAATCCATTGAAAAAAAAACAGGATCAAAATCAGACTAAAAATAAAAAAATCTGGGATTTGCCCTTTTTCGGGCCCCGTTATATATCTCGTAAACGGTAAACGTGAGGTTAAATCCATTGACATACTACTGGTGCATAATACTATAAGCAACAAAATGAAACAAACCCCATTGAAATCTGATAAGAAATAAACATACTGTAACTATATATGCCAAAAACACCCCAAAATGTCCCTCTTTCTAAAACCGGTGGTGCCACAAATCCCTTTTTTGCTGAACAGCTTCCTGTTATGGTAGGGAGCCTTGTGTTAAAATTTCATAATGATCCGAGTTATAGGTGTGCACGGACGCCGCCGACGGCATGGGTCATACCATAATACGGCCGCAAAATTTTTGTGGTCCTATAAAAAAAATGAACAGCGTTCCGAAATCCCCCGCCATTAGGGCATCTTCTAAACAAGGGCATTTTGAAAATTTTCTATGATATTAAGGGGCATAACTCCATATCTTCAGTGAAACTTCGATGCCTCGAACTGCAATAGCTTGAAGACAATGGATATCGCAAACCCAGTTTCTGGTCCCTTCACTCAAGTTTATGCATAAATCAACCCCGATAACTCGAACACCCCTCTCGTTCGAACTGTTTTCATCGGTCCCTTGGGTGTTCGAGCCATCGAAGTTCGACTGTATTTGAACAGAACTAATCTTTGAACTAACTTAAGGTATCATTGAGCTACAGCTACTGTATAAATTTTATCCAAATCAGATGAGAAAAAACTTGGGAGAGCGCTTACAAGGTGGTTTTATAAAATTTCTTTTGAGTTATTAAGGGACATAACTTCTATAAAAATATTTGACTAGAACTCATCTTTGAACTGAGGTTTTAATGAGTTAAAGTTACTGTATAAATTTTATCCAAATCCGATAAGAAATAAAACTGCTACAGCGCTTCCCAGTACAAGGATATTTAGTCGATTTTCTAAGTTATTAAGGGGCATAACTTCAATAAAAATATTCGACCAGAACTCATCTTTCAACTTGCTCGAGGTATCACTGAGCTAAAGCTACTGTATAAATTTTATCAAAATCCGATCAGAAATAAAATTGCTAGAGCGCTTACAAGGCGGACGGCCGGCATTACCATATCCCTGCACCATGTTGCGGCGGGGGATAAAAAAAACAGGGTCGGTAGTAGGGATTTTACTTTATTTTATTTTTTGATGTCAGATGGCATGTATATTCTTTAACATCCTTCGATGCTTGACACAAACAATGACATTTTCATGTGGCTACACTTTTACAATTTTGTAGCAAAGACTTCATGGCTGCAAACTAATACGAACACGGCCCGGAACTTTGAAAATACCAGGAAGTGGTCTTAATTTTTTCTCTCATTTTCTGGAAAAAAAGAGCTAAGGTCCGTCAGATGACCGGAACCAGACATATTTTTTTTACTTGGCCTAATAAGCTTGGTCAAGAGAAAATAACGTAACATACCAGATTTACTTTTATCAGGGGTCCTTGGTCTCTTCTCTGGTGAAGTGTCTTCTGAAAGTATAATTGTAAATACTTAATATACCATATAATACAAGAATGCAGATTATGTCTCAACTAGATGGAGCCTTCCAGGAAAGGCATATACATATGTATGTCACCTGTGCTCAATTTTTAGCAGGTACCAGGTAGCCTGTGGCCTCTTTATTTTCAAATGGGCTACCAATTTTTTTATGTCTGTCGCTAAAAATATTTGGAAATTTTGTTAGAAAATAAACCCTGGGCTAGCAGAATTATTTGTTGGGCTAATGAACTTTAGATTTTAGGGGCACAGTGGACCACCATATCAGTCCTATCCTTGTTCTGTGTTCATGTATTAGAAGGGGGGTCCAATGGATTTGGTAAGTGGTGGAACACCGCCGCTTCGGAACAGTAAGTTACGTGTTTGGTGTTTGTTTGTGAATGTATTAAACTCATACCATGGCAAGATCAAGACGGCCCTAGCACCGGTTTAAGCAAAATAAGAAATAAGTATGGTGAAACCGGATATTTTCGTGATTTTAATGGTGAAACGTGTTTGCGATGTTTTATTTTTCTATGTACATTTCTATTAAGAAAATAATATTTGCAAAGTAATATTTTCCGATTTCGCTAGTTTTCCGTTATCACGAAATTAGCGAAAATAAACCCCTCGTGAAATTTCCCCCTTTTTCAGTATATACATGTACCTGAATTGCTGTCATTGCTCCTCTGTCTCTTCTTAGGGGACTTCTTTGGCGACTTCAGTCTCTTCTTTGGTGACTTCTCTGGGGTCCTCAATCTCTTCTTTGGTGACTTCTCTGGGGACCTAAGTATCTTCTTTGGTGACTTCTCTGGGGACCTTAGTCTCTTCTTTGGTGACTTCTCTGGGGACCTCGGTCTCTTCTTTGGTGACTTCTCTGGGGACCTCAGTCTCTTCTTTGGTGACTTCTCTGGGGACCTCGGTCTCTTCTTTGGTGACTTCTCTAGGGACCTCTGTCTCTTCTTTGGTGACTTCTCTGGGGACCTCGGTCTCTTCTTTGGTGACTTCTCTGGGGACCTCGGTCTCTTCTTTGGCGACTTCTCTGGGGACATATCGGGTGATGTATCTCGCATGTCCTCTGAAAGAATACATGTAATTTCATGTGATAAAACATATAATATATCTAACCTTTCATTTACACTTGGCCTCTATCTTTTATACATGTAGTTTAGAAAAAGATGATAAACATAAAAATTGTAAAATTTTGGTGAATAAAGGGCAATAACTCCAACATGGGTAATGGAGATCTTGACATGGCAAACATTTTATGAATTTACACTTGGCCTTTATCTTTTATAGTTTTAGAAATAAATGACAAAAATATATGCAAATTTTGCATATTCTGTGAAAAAGGGCAATAACTCCTATAAGGATTTTCGGATTTGTTTCAAAACAGTAGGGTGGGTAAATAAAAATAATCTGAACAATTTCATCCTATGAACGCAGGCGACACAATAACTAGGCCAAAACAAAAATATATGTCTGTTTAGGGTTTCCCGACCGACCCTATTTTCAGCTGCGACCCTAGACCATTTTTTCACCAAAATTTATTATAAACAACTCCTAATATGTTTCAGTTCGATAACCGCTAACTTCTATGGTCGAAATACACTGACATACTACGGAAATTGATAAAATATATGTCCACTTCAAGTATTTTTATTCACAACAATGGCGGAAACCGGAAATGTTGTGTAATATTGGATCCGGAGACGGAAAAGTGTGATTATTTTCCGGATTTGCCGATTTCAAAAATAAAATGAAAAAATAAAATAAAATCATTTTCCGACTGACCGACCCTATTTTATATTAGACTGAAACCCTAAACAGACATATATTTTTTTGGCCCTATATACATACCTGAATTGCTCTTGTCATTAATCCTCGGTCTTCTCTTTGGTGACTTATATGGGGACCTCTGTCTCTTGGGGGACCTTTCATGTGAGGTATCTTGCACATCTTCTAAAATAATACATGTTAATATTTTATGTAATTATACATGGTTCAAAAACTCTCAGTGGTTCGATCCAAATTTTACAATAAACAAGAGGCTTTCAAAGAGCCTGTAATTGCTCACCTGGGTTACTTAACCTCTTTCCTGTATATTTTTGGAAATAGAAGACTAAATACGTAGAAAATTGAAAAATTTTGATGAACAAAGGGCAAGAACTCCTACATGGTTTCAGGATTTCCTACAAAATTGCAGGGTATGTAGATCTTGACGTGGCAAATATTTTATCAATTTACACTTGACCTCTATCTGTGATAGTTTTCGAAAATATGAAAATTTTGTGAAAAAAGGACAAGAACTCCTACACGGATTTTCTATTTTCTTCAAAATTTGGGGGTAGGTAAATCTTGTCATTCTGAACAATTTGACCAGGTCAGATTTTTAATATATGTATTTGTAAGTTTTCGAGTTATTGTCAAAAACTGTATTTTACCCCTATGTTCTATTTTTAGCAAAGGCGGTCATGTTTTTCATGGGATCAAAATAAAATGAGAATCGTTTGAAGAGAACATGTCATAGACGATTACTATAAAGTTTCAAACCAATTACTCCATAGAATGTACAAACGGTCAGACAGAGGTTAGAGCTTCTACATATAAGCCTAAACCCCAGTGGGCAGGGGCACAAAAATAGTCAATGTATAAACTTACCTCTATATAGACTGTCTGTGGTATCTCCCATTAACGACTTAATATTCTTGTCTAGCCACTGTTGCATCATTTTTTTTTCTGAAAAAAATTATCTTGCATGTAAATGATGTACATGTATATGAAAAAATATGACAGAATTGTTTAAGTTGCACATGATAAGTTGTGCTGGTTCCAAAAATTTTCAGTCACAGTGTGCGAATTTAGCAGTAGACATATAGACATTTTCTATGAAAAATTGCATAGATCTATAAGGATCTCTTTTCAAGTAGACCGGATGTCTATGAACAATTTTCTATTTCACAATGCTATTTTACTCGAAGGTCTTTATGTAGGTCTATGATACACAAAATCATTGCAGACCTAATGTCTACAGAACCACATTTTTTAGTTTCCAAGACTGCTGCGTCATGACAGAATCAATAAAACGGGGGCTACGCGTAGCAGGATACAACCGAGAGAGGGTACTTTTGGGCAAATGTTGACACAAAAGTAAGTATGGACTAAGTAAGTTGCTGGACACAGTTATTTGCTGGACTAGATATTTAAATTACATGAAAATCTGATGAAAAATATAACATATAATACATTTTTATTAAAATTGTTATTTTTGCCCTTTTGACCCCTGATACATGTAGCTTGAAAACGGTAAGAGTTGCACAAAATCTGTTGACATACTACTGAAAGCTTATGTTAAAAGGAAATCTAAACAAACAAATCCCATAAAAATCCGATGAAAATTAAAAATTTTACATAAATAGCAAATTTGCGATTTTGGCCCCATTTGGCCCTTACATCTCCCTTAGGGGACAAGTAATCAAAAATCTGACTGATGTGTGCTGTGTTAATTTTTCGTAAGGAGTCAATTAAAAAAAACTGCATCGAAATACATGTAGGACAAGAAATAATTTTTTTTTTTTGAGATGTGCATCCCTTTGGGCCCCTTTTATCTCGTAAACGGTATATGTGAGGTCAAATCCGTTTTGCATATATCTGATGCATAATTTTATAAGGAACAAAATGAAACAAACCACATCAAAATATGATAAAAAATAAAAATTCTACAGTGACATATGCGAAAATACCCAAAACTGCCCTTTTTTGGCCCCTAATTCTAAAACGGGCGGAGGCATAAATTCCTTTTTTAGCACACAGCTTCCTTTTGTGGCAAGGAACATTATGATGAAATTTCATAGGAATCCCTCTTCGATAACCAAAGTTATGGTGGCCATAGATGGAAAAATACCCCAAAATACCCCTTTTTGGTCATTAATTCTGAAACGGGCGGGAGCATAATTTCCTATTTCACCGCTAACCTTTCCCGTGTGCCTAAGAACCATGTGTTCAAATTTCGTAAGGATCCATCTTCTGGGACCAAAGTTCTGGTGTCCACAGTCACGGTCGCAGGGGTCATACCATAATACAACCAAAAAATTGTTTAGGTCGTATAAAAATCGCTTTTAACATGCAACTCTTCCATACAAAGCTGCTTACCAATTTTTTAATTAACACTGAAAATCAATGGGATACAGAGTAAATGTACACGAGACAAGTCAGCCTGGGAAGGGTTTCGGGCGATGACAGATTGATTCTGGGGGTTGGCAGCTTAGATCCATTTGCAAAAATATGTTTGAATCAGAATTAAAAGTTGAACCCTTTCATTTTAAAGGCTGAATGGAAACGCTCGTCTTACTGTACAACATGCCTTCATTTTTAAGACAATAAAGTACGACATTCAGAAAACAATTTCTTTTACCTCCTATCCGCAGGATCCGGAACTGCCATAATCCTTTGTATCCACAGTACCGAGCAATACCCTCCGTTCCAACTTTAAAACTGGCGTCTTTTGGCTCAATCACCCACTTAAGATTGTGAACAGAAAGTCTGTTGCCATCGTTTGTCCACCTCATGACAGCGAATTCTGCCATTTTCCCTCCTGGTCGTAAAGCGCGCTTTCCAGTCGCAGCATCCGCGTACGAGGATTTTGATTGGTTCATAATACCAGATCCAGCAGCTGTTTCATTCGTGTTGATTGGTCAATTTCATACTCGCAAAATGGTAAGTTCATGAGTAAAATATTTCTATATATATTAAATTAATATTTGCAAATTATATCTCCGATTAACATCATATTATAAATATCAGTATCACAAATTAATGAATATTTAACTATGAGTTTGTTTAGAATGTTTAGTTCGTTGTTATGATCGTGAAAGGGTCTATTGGCATGTGGTGTCATTTCGTCCAGTGTCCAGGTTTTAGCATGTGTTTATTTTTCACAAGATGGCCGCCCCCAACGCCAAAGCGGAGAATATAAAAAAAATAATTGTTGATGGCGTAACCAAGTTTGAATGCCTTAGATGTAACAGAAAATTAAGCACAATGCATAACATTATGCATCATCTACATTCCATTCACGACATGTGTTAGTTATTCAAAATTTATATCGTTTCTCGTAGTGTACTGCCTACCGGTCAAGGAGTTGTTCTCGCCATCCGATTTTTTGGAGATTTCTTGTGCAAAATCGGTACCGGGACGTTTTACATCTGCAAATGTGACACGTTACGCGCTTTAAAATCGTGAGTGAGAATAATATAAACAATACTGGTTGTGTAAAGTAGACAAGTTGATCATTTTAAAAAGAGCTTTTGTTTCACAATTTCCGTGAAAAAATAAACAATGCTCAGCAAGATGGCGAGATTTATTCCTTGATCAGTAATGTTGTCCAAATAATGCCGTCTTTCAGGTGACTTTTTCAATTTGACTTGTTTGTTCCCCTGAGACAGGAGGCCGGGTCTAAAAAGTGTAACCCGTACCTGTACCAACTTTTCCCCGTACCCAAATTGTTTTTTACCGATTGTGTTGTTATTTTAGAATATTTTATTATGAAATTTTGCACAAAGGAAGATAAGTATATATTTTATCCAAAACATCTTTTGATTTTATGCAGAAATTTGTATTTTTCGTGCTACGACTGATTATTTGACATTTTGGGGTCTAAAATGTGTAACCCGATTTCCCCGTACCCAAACACGTTTATGCCCATTAAACATTTATTTCGCAATGAAACAACATTAAATTTGGAATGAAGGAAGTTTAATATACACACTTTATGGAAAAATCATTATTTCTTATTAAAAATTTGTATTTTATAAACTACAGGCGATAAATCAAGTTGGGGTCTGGAAATGTGTAACCCGTACTGCGGATTTCCCCGTACCCCTTCACATAAATACTAATTTCACTTTTATTTCATGACGAAATGGCTTGAAAATTGAAACGAAGAAAATTAAACATATCCATAACAATAACAAATTACCATTTTCTGTTAGAATTTCTTATTTTTCGAGTTTTTAGTGATTTTCCGACACAATCGCGGTCTAAAATGTGTAACCCGTACCAGACTTTAGAAAAAATCCCTGTACCCGTTCACATTATTGCTAATTTTGGCCTTATTTCGTGATAAAACAATATGAAATTTTAAACAAAGAAAGTAAAACATATTAGTTACATTAAACACTTATATTTTTCCATAAGAAATTACTCATTTTTAAGTAATTCGACGAAATAAGGGGTCTAAAGTGTGTTACCCGTACCACGCCTTTCCCAGTATTTCGTCGAATTTCTCAAAAACAAGAAATTATTTAAGGAAAAATATAAGTGTTCAATGTAACTAATATGTTTTACTTTCCACGTTTTAAATTTCTTATTGTTTTATCGCGAAATAAAGCCAAAATTAGTAATAATGTGAATGGGTACGGGGATTTTTTCGAAAGTCTGGTACAGGTTACACATTTTAGACCGCGATCGTGTCGGAAAATCACTAAAAACTCGAAAAATAAGAAATTCTTACAGAAAATGGTAAGTTATTATTGTTATGGATATGTTTTATTTTCTTCGTTTAAATTTTTACGTCGTTTCGTCAAGAAATAAAAGTGAAATTAGTATTTATGTGATTGGGTACGGGGAAATCCGCGGTATGGGTTACACATTTTCAGACCCCAACTTGATTTATCGCCCGTACTTTATAAAATACAAGTTTTAAATGAGAAATAATAATTTATCCATAACGTGTATATATTAAACTTCCTTCGGTCCAAATTTCATGCACTTTCATTGCGCAATAAATGCTTAATGAGCATAAACGTGTTTGGGTACGGGGTTACACATTTTAGACCCCAAAATGTCAAATAATCAGTCGTAGCACGGAAAATAAGAATTTCTGCATAAAATCAAAAGATGTTTTGGATAAAGTATATAATTATCTTCCTTCGTGCAAAATTTCATAATAAAATATTCTAAAATAACAACACAATCGGTAAAAACAATTTGGGTACGGGGAAAAGTTGGTACAGGTACGGGTACGTGTTACACTTTTTAGACCCAAACGAGACAGGAGATGAACAGAAAAAAAATCAAAATATAAATGACAGCCTCCGAGACTGCATAAGGCACAGACCATTTGATTTTTTTTTTGGGGGGGGCTGTATTTTTTAGAAAAAAATAATCCTACTCTGATTTTTGCTGAAAAAAATAATCTTGCCTGCACCTGGGGTAAAAAAAATAATCTTGGTATCATCCTGGGGGTAAGATGAAAAAAAGATTTTCTTGACAAAGTTTTCTAGCCTTATTTGCATGTAAAAAAATAATCTGACCCAAGTAGCGGGCCAAAAAAATTTTCCGGCTCACGGTAAAATCCCAGCCCCCCCCCCCCCCAGAAAATCAAATGGTCAGTGCCTACATGTAATTATTTGGACTATTAGTGTGATGAAGTGCAACAGGAATGGAGTGTTTCCTTGACCCTGGACAAAAAGTTTTCCTTTATATTCATATAAATACACATTTTTCAAAAAAAATATTTTATCGGATTCCAATGAAATTTTCGCCATTCTTACAGCTGAATGTGAACTAGATTGATAAACCATTTTGTAAAGTTTCATGCTTATCTGACTGCTCATTCTTATTTTGCAAGTTTTCTTTAATCCAATATGTCATTTTCGAGTTCGTTGTTAACCTGGTAAAATTCTATTATTACACACGCCAATACCACGTGACACGTTCCAGTTTTGAGGCATAATGGTCCCCTGCCCGGTATGGTCGTCATTTGGTAGTTATCCAATCGTAAAAATAAAGATATATTTCTATGGCGTAAGTACCCGGTTCAACTGTCCCTATGTGTCACATACATTAAAACTTGTTTTGAAACGTTATTTATCTCAAATGGAAATTAAAGCAGACAATATAAAATTTGACCTTCAGCTCAATCTAAAACCAGAAGTTTTGAAGCCTTAAATGGCCCCAATAATAGAAGAACTTTGACCAGTTTTCTGTTCCGTGGGATCTCGGAAACGATGTATAATGTGACTAAATTCTAATAATGATGTTCATAAATTTTTTCACAATCACCACGATACGAGCTATGATCTGATACGACTAATGATGCGAACACTACGATTGATCTACGATAAATCGTGGAACCAAACATGAAAGTGGAATCCAGGCATAAATTTCCTGGAAATGTCCAAGACTAGCAATTTTACACTTGAGTTACTTTTCTTAAATTTTGCGTTTAAGAATTCAGTTTTGGGTACAATTGTATCAAATTAAATGAAAGGCTTTTACATACTCTTATAGTCACTTATAACAGTGGCCTTAATTGTTTATTTTAGCACCTGTCAAAAGAGTAAAAAAACTGTATGTAGACAATGATGACTTGGAAGTACCAAGACGTACTAGAAACAGATGGAAGAAGAAACGAGAAAGCGAAATGGGAGCACTATTTTCACAGTCTGCTTATACATATTCATCACAAGAGGCAGATTTAGGTAAGTGTATGAAATGTGTTTCATTTTATCAAGACACGCTAACATGAAACATCAGCAAACGAACACACTTCTCATCTGAAACCACTGAAGCAAATTTAACCAAACTTTTCACAGGAATGATGTATGGAAGATCCTTTATAAAGATTGCTAATTTCATTCAGATTCCTAAAAAACATGGCGGCCAGGTTGGAACTCGGGGGAAAATCACATTTTGATCTTCTCCTCTGAAACTAATAAAGAGAATTTCACCAAACTTAACAGGAATTATGTATAAAAAGTCCTTTACAAAAATTACTACCGTAATTTGGTTCAGATCCGTGAAAAAACATGGCCCCCAAGGTGGAATGTAGTTTAACATTTGACCCTATGGGAAAATCACATTTTGATCTTCTCTGAAACCACTGAGGCGAATTTAACCAAACTTTACAGGAATTGTGTATGGAAGGATCTTTACAAAAAATACTCATTTCATCTCTGCCAGGTGGAACTTAGTTTAATATTGGACCCTATGGGAAAATTGCATTTTGATCATCTCTGAAACCACTTATTATTTAACCAAACTTTACAGGAATGATGTACGGAAGGTCCTTCACAAATATTACTCATTTCGTTCTGAATCGTCAAAAAACATGACCACCAGGGTAGAACATACATATGTAGTTAATGAAAAATCACATATTGATCTTCTCCCCTGAGAACCCCTGAGGCGAAATTTACTGAACTTTATAGGAATTATGTATGGGGTGTTCTTTACAAAGATTGAATCTTTTTATTAAGTGCCCCAAAAGTTCATTTAAATGTTTTTTCTTTTCATTATCAGAGACTGGAGATGTGTCAACAGAGAATATACAGAATGAACCTGATCATTGTGATAAATTGTCACTTCGGACCTTGTATGATGGTGAAACAGACACAGAATCCTCTTTAATTAGTTCTCCAGGAATTTCAGGATCATGTGAACCGCCAACTGTTTTGCAATTCCCCAGTTCAATGGACCTGTCAGGGGAATCACTCAGTAGCTCTTGCAGCACTAATTCCTTGTCAGATTCATCTGATGCAGAATTTTCATCTGGAACCGACATTTTAAGTGATACTGACACTTCATCTGATACAGAATTTCTTTCTGATACAGAATTAAGTTCTTCATCGGAAGGACATGGAACAGAAACAAATTCTGAGGAAACTAACTCTGCATTTTTTCTCACAAATGAATTCGAATCTCTTAAGATTATTTCATGTTTCCGCAGACACAACCTGACGACTTCTGCCTCTAAGGATATTATCGATACAATGAAAACAATTTTCACAGACTCTGAAAAAATTAATATTTTAAATTTTGACTTTTTGATGTCATTCATCCAGAAATACCCAATCATTGAAGTTCATTATTGTGAAATTTGTTTTGAGGTTTTCCCAGACAATCTTGCTGAATTACGTTGTGGAACAGAAAATTGCAATGGTCATAGATTCAATAGGGATGGTCAGCCAAGAAAATGCTTTGTATTCACAGACTTACAAAATCAGCTAGCTGATCTATTACAATCTCCAGGTACAATAATATAATTCAAGAAATAACATTCTCAGAAACTGCAAATGACAGTCACTTTATATTTTCCATATATATGTATCTTATATAATTAACTAGGGATTTTTAAAGGTGGGAATATATTTATAAAGATTTGCTGAGCAGATACACACCTTAATTACTTCCGATTATACACACTCATCAATCCGATAATGGAGAACTCTGTCAATTGATTAGACCTTTTTAGCTCACCTGGCCAAAGGCCAGGGTGAGCTTTTGTCATCACTTGGCGTCCGTCGTCCGTCCGTCCGTCCG
>JAOXYH010474175.1:0-14052 GCA_028566455.1 Botula fusca | reverse complement strand
CTTAAAACACATATAAACCTGCTTTTATTAATTAACATCGAAATGTGATGAGAGAACAATTCATTATTCAGAACATTAACCGTGTGTTGACTGTACATATTGTATTATTCAATGGCTGTTTTATATAAATACTAATTTTTGGCGAAATAGTTGAATATTTTAAGTTCAGACATATTTTTAGCTGACCTGTCTCAGTAGACTATGTCTTTTCGTCCAGTGTACCTTTACTTTTCCTGATATTTCTCTAGTTTAATTTCCTCCCTTTAGGAGAAGTTTTTTACTGAAACTGTACCAAATCACTGAGATTCTTCCTAAATATTTTCGTTGAATGTTCTAGACGTTTTATGCTTGTTTGCCAATCCTAAATCCAAACCTAGTGACATAACTTAACGTTCAAAACGATGAGGAAAAGTTTTGAAGATTATTTTGTCAGCAACAGTCATTCGCTAGCATTTCAAGTTTTATATTTCTTATATGACAATATACATGAATAATGAATTCTCTGGGAAATATCTTAGATTTTCCACATATACCTATAGAAAATGACCAACACTATAGGGAGTAGTTTAACATTGGACTCTACGGGAAATGCCTTTCATAGCCCTCTTGTCAGAAACAGACATGTCATTGCAGAAATTCTTCAGTTTAGGTCATTTTGGCATATACCTGCTTAACAAATTTTTTGGTTACAGTCATACGATCTTCCGAACTTTTGGTCCCAAGCATAGCTGACGAGTAATACATTTACGACATATGCACATCCGATGCATCAAAATCAGTATATGACGCTCTTGCAATCTTTTTTCTCGAATTAAAAATCGAAGATAGCTTCTACCGAGAAGTCATTGATTAATAACATATAATAACCCTATATGTATATGAAGTTCTCGGAAACCACCTTGCCTACTGATTTTAAATTACTAAGTTTACTGCCTCAACAGAACAGTTTGATCCTCAAAAGTGCTTGCGTCAGTAATGGCACGATTTGGCATTACTTGCATGCCTATGCCAGGTGAGCCTTTCGTTCAATGAAGTTCAATGACTTAATAGTCAAAAAGAACTTTATCTATCTGTTAAAGTATATGTTTGCAACATTTTGAGAGAAAGCATCTTAACATTTGTCGTGAAATTGAAGTTCATAAACGAATCAGTACAAGCCATATATTAAATTTGATTCAACAATATAGATACTGTCAAATATTTTGATAGATTTTCAAAAAGGTACTATATTATAACTAAAGCTATCCTTGATACAAATTTTCTTTTATTCATCAAAGAGACCAATAAGTCGTGTCAGTTTGTAGTACAAGCTAATAATGTTGAACAATGTTTGATATGCACACATTAAAATTTCAAAACACTTCAATTTTCTTTAAATAATAAGATCTACAACGTAATATATAAAATGTTATGTATAGCAAACCCCGCAAATGTTCACATCAATCACATTTAGCTCTCAAAGAGCCATGTTTGCATTCTGCCCCATTACATCCGTAGTTTCATAGACTTATTATATTGCCAACACACTATTTTCTCCTGTAACCAAGTGATAGAAGAATTAATATAAATCATACAATTCAATATAGCCAAAGAAATCTCTACAACGTTAATGCGGAAACTGGTCATAAAATATATACAAAGGAATATTGGGCATGGATGAAAACAAACATTTAGCATGTCTAGTCATTGATGCATGTGTTACCAATACATTTACGTTAAATTAATTAGTATCTCAAATATTGCTTTTCAAACAAATTTTTGCATATCTTCCAAATAATGTTCAAACTGCTGTAATGCAATGGTACTGATAATGTCGCCACATCAGATTCAACAAGATTTGACATAATTGCAAACATCGGGGTCTGTGAAAATTCCCCTTTCTCTAAATAGTTAGAAAAACAACTGAAAGGTCGATATGGATATTGAGTAATAACAAGGTTTAACGAAGTACTAAACCATAACAAATTGTAATGTCCATATTGGCCCCAGTTTAAAAATAAACTGTGATTCCTTTCAAACCGATTTTGGGCATCGGATTTGCACATTTCGTAAAATAATTACTCTTCAGCGATGCTATAGACCAAAACGTTGGAAGACCATAACTTTCATATAAATGATAAAGTGACAACATGCCAAAATGACCGAAATTGGAAGCCAAAACCATCTACGAATAGAGCTTTGCACGAGGGAAATAACTCCGTAGTTTTATTAAATTTTTTAGAATCTAACACCGTAAATTTAAAGTATCCTTTCGGGATAGTTCCGAAGTACTAGCTGCTGAGCTGGTGATACCACCGGGGACTAACAGTCCACCAGCAGTGGCATCGGATCAGTGGTAGTAAAATAAAGTGTGATGCCTTTCAAACCGATTTTAATGCATCGAATGTGCATATTTCGTAATTTTAATTGTGCAATAGATAACTCCAAATAGGTTTTAGGATCAATGAGAATCACTTAAAAGTGTCGCATAAAACATGCGAGGTTTGCTGGTGAAGTGACTTGTCCGTATAGGCAGGGTAAGGCTTGAAATAAAAAAATATGTCCCCAGTGTGTTGGACATCAATCAATAACTCAAAGCATTATGATGTTTAAAAAGAAAAATACCATGACTTTTACAAAGATTATTCCAGAGGAATACACCTACGTCTCCGCGTTGGCATGTTTTTTTCTGAGCAAAGTACCTGGTCAAACCTTTTTACTGCTATAGTAATATGTCTCTGGTTGGTTTTATTGCCGCTTAATACATAAAAGACTTTTATGCTCATAAACTGCACCTGTGGTATATTTATGAACTTTTGTATAATTGCACTTCTATGAATGACAAGAAAATTTATTAATGATATATTTGTTACCTGGTGTATATCTCTATTTTTTAAAATACATATTTATTCAAATATTTCTAATTAATTGTAATAAATCACTGAGGAAAGATTGTTGTTTCGTTCATAAATCTATGAATATGAGTGTTTTTCTACACAATTAAGTATTTATATCTACAAATTCAAGTTTACGACAACCATATAATTCTTACTTATGGAATAAAAGGCTAATAACGTAATTATTTCAAGATAAATATTATTTTGACAGCAATTTAAATGTAAATTTCAGCAGTTTTTTCTATAAAGTGCATGGTCCGACCTACAAATGCTTCCTAGCTTGACGAGTTACACAGGGGCAACTTTTCTCCCGACCTACTTTCTCCCGTTAGAAAATCTCCCAGTTCCAACAGCTTATTACTATTCAATCCTTACTTGAAGTCGGAAAACTCAAAGGAGTAGGGACACGAATGGCACATACCGGCCCTGCAAAATATAATGATATGATATATGGTTAAGACTTCCTAAGACATCCACTTTTAAAAATCAAACAGTTAATGAGCTTAGGGCTTGTCCGTCATGATGAAAATGCCTTTAAAAGTAACCCAATTTTACGAATTGGCCCATATTTTGCCAAATTTACAGAATTTTTAAGCATATTTTGATCTAGAAAACATTGACCGCACTTCTCGACCACAATAATTTTTAGATGCAAAGACGTATTTTGACGAGATAAACATTTTTAAGTAAAAATTATTTGGTAGAGGTATGCGGCCCACATTATTTTTAAAGAAAACTGGGTTAAAATCTGACAAAATTGGACGAAAAAGTTGATTTTTTGCTTATAAGAGCGCGATTGTGACGTCATAGAGGCGTATCTGATTAATTCTTTTGTCCAAAATTACCATTTTTGTTTCATAACGTTTAAAGTAAAAATGTAAGACTGCTATGAACATATTTATTCAGTTCTTAATTTTAGCAAATTTTAGGGCCATTTTACACCCTTTGTAAACCTACTCCTTTTAAAGGGGCACACTTTTTTTGAAATGTTAACACTTGATTTTCTGCATCATTTATTTTCTCGCATTCTGTTTTATAATGATGAATGAACAATGCCCACGCTGCATTTCGGAATGAGTGCAAGAACAATATGTTTTGATTTTCTGTTCAAATCTCATTCAAATTTATTGCCGCATGCCTAATAACATAAAAACATGCAAAGAAGTGTGTTTTGAAACTTTCCCAATTTGATAGTGACGTAAAAGCAATTAAGAATTAACCAGACGTTGCATTGAATATACAAGAGAACAATTAAAACCTATGCCGTTGGTAAGGAAAAACATGACTGATGTTGAAGTTTCGAATGAACATTATTTGAAAATACACATAGTTTAGATGTTTATCTAACAAGTTATACTTGATCTAATTTTGGAGGATTGATTTTACATGTATATTGACGTTAGGAAAGGTCAGACACTGTCTTGAAATTAATTTGAACGTATTCTAGAAACTTTTACAGAAATTTTAGGACGTAGGACTCAAAAACTGTCCTGCAGATATCGATTTAGGCACGATCAAACAGGTTTAACCCAAGATATAACGGTTCCTTGCTATTAAGCCTTTTAGTAATTGCTGGATGTTGAACTGTAAAAGTGTTTTACTGCTATTGAAGAGAAAGAGACTTGACGCTTGATATGACGGATCCTTACTGATTACTGACTGTAAAGGTGTCCTCATACTGACGTTAGAAATGGCCAGACAAGCTTGACACATGATATGATGGATCCTTACTGATAGCCTCCTAGTAATGCGGGGTATACAACTGTAAAATTGCCCACATACTGACGTTAGAAGCTGTTAGTCTTGATACTTGATATGATGGATCCTTGCTTATCAAGCCTCCTAGTAATGCGGGGTATACAACTGTAAAAGTGCCCACATACTGACGTTAGAAACTGTCGGACAATCTTGACACTTGATATGATGGACCCTTGCTGATCAATAATTAAATGATACAGACGAAAGTAAAGTCCTCCGCTCATGTTGACGTTAGGAACGATCAGACGCTGTCATTTACAGAGTAAAGTCTTCCGCTCATATTTAAGTTAGGAACGATAACACGCTGTCCTTGACAGAGTTAAGTCTTCCGCTCATGTTGACGTTAGGAACGATCAGACGCTGTTATTGATAGAGTAAAGTTTTCCGCTCATGTTGACGTTAGGAACAATCAGACGCTGTCATTGATAGAGTAAAATATTCCGCTCATGTTGACGTAAGGAACGATCAGAAGCTGT
Source organism: Botula fusca (assembly GCA_028566455.1). Classification (NCBI taxonomy): domain Eukaryota; kingdom Metazoa; phylum Mollusca; class Bivalvia; order Mytilida; family Modiolidae; genus Botula; species Botula fusca. Next base: position 8,942 of record JAOXYH010474175.1, on the reverse strand, counting down.
CATTGACAGAGTAAAGTCTTCCGTTCATGTTGACGTTAGGAACAATCAGACGCTATCATTGACAGAGCCTATTTTGTTACTTCATGTCTTAGGAATTTCACGATGTAAGAATATGAGAATGTACTGCTAATCCCAATCTTAAGAATGACCAAGTTTTCTTGAACTTCATTTGCCTCCTCATTACCTGAGGTCTTACATTAATTTCAAGATCGTTGATTGCAAAGGGGTCGTGCTAATATTGATGTAAGGATAGCTTATACACTTTAAGGACTTTCGTTATGAAGGACTTCTGGTTTTAAAGTAAATTCAGGATGCAGGGCTTTTCAGTATAGGTTTCACAGCAAGTGAGAATTGTATATCGCTCGTTATCAACTCGAGCTATTTAATGACAAAATAATAGTAAACGAGCCTTGGGGAGTTTATTATTATTTTTTTATTAAATAACAAGAGTTGACCATCAGCGATATGCAATTCTAATGAGTTGTTAAACCTGTTTCTTTTATGATAAACTCATTTTATGTGGTCTATTTTTAAATACATAGCAGCACCAAGGTTCGGAACGTCATATGTTGCTAAGGCGACAAACGAGAGTTAACGAATTTTCAATAAGCGTTTCGCAGCGCAGTCTGGTAAGCCAATCAAACAACAGAGTTTGCTTTATTTAAACTTGAAGTAACGTTGGATACGAGAATATAATTCACCATATGAGGAGTAGGTAACTAGGCTAAATCATAAGGGATCCATATTGACGTTTTGAACTGACTCTTCATGTGCATGACCCTTGCTGATTACTAAAGGCCTTATGTAGGAGTGACCTGCTCTTACTGGGAACGTTAAGACACTGTCTCGAATTCCATATAAGATCAGACGCATCTTCGCTAAGTACTTAAGGTGTAATAGTAATTTCAGGATGTAGACTTCCAATAAAAGCAATGTTCCATGTGGTCGGTTTTTCGCCGTATGCATGTTTTATGATTTTGTTTCTTTTACATTATCCAAGGTTCTTTATTCACATAAACAGTCAAAGGCAAATTATATAAAAAAAACTTAGTTCTGTCTAGTACATATGCATAAAATTCGAACAAAAGAAAGATCACAAAAATTATGCACTTATATTCATTCGTCTAGAGTACTTTGTGTTTTTGCCATTTGTAGAATTCCTAGCTGTTTTATAATGGCTATCCTGCATTGGTGGAAACAGAGCTGTAGGGTAGATTCATACAGAAACTATCCATGCAAATTTTGGTTTGAAATGTGACAAGTGTTACATTAAATGATCTACAGATCTTTTTGCGTATAAACATATAAAGAAATTTGATTCATCATGATATGCGATGCATCTATACATTGAATTTCTTTCGCATGGCAAGTTCTTTCTGGAGAATATAACTTACCCTTTTCTTTAAGATAAAGGATGTCAAATTGGCTCGAATTTCAAATGTCGTATTAACTTGTATTTTTTTCATTTACTAGATGATTTTTCAAAATTGAATTTTTATATCTTTTTGTAAGTTGTTTAAAACTTGGTACTGCTCTTTAAAAGGTACGAAAGTGACTTTGTTTCAAAAACCTCTGTTAGGTCCGCTACTTTCTTAAAATGTTTCTCAAAAATTATTTCTGTTTTTATCATTTTCTTTTAAAGATGCTGAATTCGGTATAAAAATAAGGTATATTAAGTATTGCGTTTGTAATAATTTAAATTCGGTAGTTTTAGCTTGTAATGCTAAATGACAAAGACCTTAATGTTTTATACGTCTAATTTGTTCGCTGTTGCTTGTTTTATAGCTGATCATGTTACATTTAGACTATTCTGGCTTAAATAAAATATGTTTATATTAAGTTACTATCAAAAGATTTTTTTATTCTGGAAACGTATTAACTAGGAGTTGTTCAGACCAGTTTTTCTTCAAATTGGTTAAATAGTTTCAAAGAAGAAGTTTATTAGCAGACGGATTTCCCTTGCCCAGGCCATGGAAGTATTATATTGACAATAATACTTCATGGCCAGCCGAACAGAGACTGCGAAAGTGGTTCACAAAATAAACATAAAACTTACTAAATATATAAATTTTTATATAAAATACTGAAATAAATAAATTAAGAGGATTATTTTGTATAATTTAATTTAACATATTAAGTATGAAAATTCGATTTCTGAAATAAAGAAGAAATTCAAATTTTCGATAAATTTCACAGACGTTGAAAGGAAGCTTACCTGCTTTTAATGCAGAAAAATTTGCATAACGGATGCAACACACATTAATGATACAACATAAATAAGAGCATATGAACACATTCGTTTCTCAAATTTTAAAATTCAATTATTATAATGATACAACATAAATAAGAGCATATGGACACATTCGTTTCTCAAATTTTAAAATTCAATTATTATAATGATAAAAACAACAACATAGTAAATGTACCATATTTGGGATGTGCATGCACATTATCAGCTGTAATTTGTTCTTCCGAATTCCATCCACTGTGTATTATGAGAATTGATTGGATTTCAAAACTTCTGGGTTTTCATGAATCTACATGATATCGACACCACTCGGCGATTCGACTCAATTCAGTTGTTTAAATCGCTAAATAAAGTCAACGTGTTACTTTCTGCTTAAGAAATGTGTTTGTACTTTTGCATATACAGTTGCTTTTCTATACTTAGTTAACAGCAAATAACTTTTGTAAAATGAGGTTTAATGACTCTTAAAGTAATTTCTGAGCTATATCTTGGCAGAGGAATTCGCATATCTATAGTGAAGAAGAACCACCGACTTTAGACTTGGAACAAACTTTTTCCACATGAGGTTTTGAATGGATTACACTCATACAAGACAGGGATCAATATAGAATCAGCTGACTGTCTAGTCCTTTCGGTCATATAAGCACCTAAAACAGCAGTCTAATTGAGAGATTGTTTAATAAGATTATATATCGATTTTCCTACGTAACTTTGATCACATAAATTTAAAATAGAATGTATACTCTGTCAGAGTATCAGATTTGAGGTCTGTAACGAAAAAGTTTTAACTTTTGTAGTTTTAATGGGCTATGTTTTTATTACAAAATATTGTTTTTAGAAACTGAAGAAGGTCATACACTGAGTGAAATAGTTGTCAATTTACGAATTCTTAGTCTGTTTGACTTAGGATTGTTTATTTGGTGCTGTGCAACCTTTAGACGTTTATTACCATTTTCGATATCAATGCTTCGTTAACTTTGTTTTTCTATCCTACATCAAGTAGGTTATTCCGTTGGCTATCTCTCTAGACATTATATATACACAGGGGTATCGAGAGCATATACAGTTACTTGCATCATTGACTTTCACAGATAAATAAGCACAATTTGTTTTTCAACAGTTAAACTTCGGTAGGAAAGTGAAAATTTTGAAATGGATTTTGAAATTGCATATCATGGGAAAAATTTATCTCCGCTATTAAATTAACTGAAACCCACAAACAGCTCTGTTGACCATCTGGAGTTTCTGACGATCTGAAAATCTTTAACCCGGTTATTCTAGAGATTTTTCTACACAAAAAGAGTGTTTTTTGTTGGTTCTGTAGTTGCTCTGTTGGATGATAGTACAGAAATTAGTCACATTCTGAAAATGAAAAAGCAAGGATACTTGCATATCAAATTGTAGAACAGCACGAACCTCCACATGTGGAAATGAAATCAGGTGTCCCGGAAGAGCAAGTATTTCCTGCTTCTTACACGATATCCGTCATGTTGTTCCAACTGATAAAATTGTCACAACTGGAAACTAGTTATAATCAAGAAGACAGGAAGAGATACTAATCTCACAGAGTAGCAGATCAGAGCTGGTCTGAGAGACTGGTACTGATAACGGTCAGTTAGTTCATGGTTGCCACCATAGAATTTTCTAAGCTATGATGCAGGAATTGGACAAGATTTCATTGTAGCCATTTTTAGTTAATTCTGATCAATAAGACTTTGAAAGATGACTAAGTAGTATAGACGGGACTTATAAATTCTCAAAGAAAGTTTTTACTATCAACACAGTCAGACCATCAACATATTTTTTTTGCAACTGGTCATCCTAGTTTCAATTGTCACAATTGGTCTTCTGTTTTCTATCAGCTGTTATTGAAAGATGGACATTTAAATCACTTTCAGAGAAGCTACCTTTACCCTGATATCTGGTCTTATAATTAAATATTGTTATTTTGACAATGACTATTAATTGTGTTTTGCTATTTTCAATAAAATGCAGGGTAAAGGTAGCTTCTCTGATGAAAAGTGATTTCAATGTCCATCTAATAGAAAACAGAAAGAGCAGTTGTAACAATTGAAACTGAGACGACCAGTTGCAAAAATATGTTGATGGTCCGACTGTTTTGATAGTAATATCATTTTAAATTTCCGTAAAATCGATTGTACGACTTATGTACCTCGCGATCTCTCAATTGACAAATATTTTTGGTTGAAATTTGCATGTCATTGTTATATCAGTGAAACAAAAAATAACTTTAAAAAGTATTTGATAGCATTTGGTTAAGGACATTTAAAAAAAATCTTATCTTATTTTGTACCAATTTTTTTATTTGATTATTTGGTACATTATACAATGTAGTACAAAATAATTTTTATAGTGTGTGTGGCTAAGTAATGATTTACGCTAAAGATATATTTTTCTGCTTTTAAGGGAAAACACTGAAAATTTTCGAAAGCTGTAAAAGTAACACTAGTACAAGGATTATATTTTTTGTGACACCCAGAAAAAAAACTATAGTAATAAAAACAACGAGGGCACCGCAAACGTAGCGTCCCGTCATTTGAAATGAGCTTAATCCCGGTTATACCTTGCTGTGACCTTGATCTATAACCTATGAAGCTGAAATTAAATGGAGTTCAAAGATATGACCATGGATCAGCAGTGTTTACTGTTTAATGACTACAGTTGCAAGACTTCAGGTCAAAAGTGTGTTACAGAGCTTTATTCTGCATTTACTGTATAATCTTTACCTTCCCATAAAACCAAATAAAGTCTCACTTTAAGCCATAATTGTATCATATTTTATGAAGATCGGATTAAAAAAAACTACAGATCGTAAGTGTAACAGCGATTAAATTATTCATAAATGTGTATGTTAATGTCGTGACCTCAACCTTTGAACTTTGACTTTCAAAATCAATAGGTTTATGCTCGATTCTACAAAGTTTGGTGGGGATGGGTTTAAGGACGAGGTATGTTGTGTCCACAAGTGTGCTACGGACGGACGGACGGACGCATAGACAGTCCCCTTACTATATCCCCTCAAGAACTTTGTTGCGAGAGGATAAAAAGAATTACTAGAGAAACAATACATCAATACACTTAATTGTCTCATCTTTAATCAAGAAACAAACAACCGCAACAAAAGCATAAAATGAAATAAAATTAAACAAGGAAGTGAAATGAAATTAAATGAATAACTTTACGAGATAACCGTTCTACTGTCTTATGTCAAATCAATTAATAATATAATAACAACAGGTAGTTCCACAAATCGAGCAATTCCCAATAAATGAACCAATCGGCAATTACCTAGAAAAAAATAACACATGGAGCGACTGAGAAATAAGTCGCATGTGGCAGTTTCTAAAGAAAATAGTGGATTAAACCTGGTTTTACGACACTTTGAAACTCCCACTTTTATTTATATTCTGTATTGTTGACGGCAAAAGATAAAATTGGTAGTGCATAGATGGAACATGCACCATAAGTCAGAATGACTACGTAATCTGTGACAACGAAACACAATATTTTTTCTATCAGATGAACTTCAGAACACTGATTCAATAATTTAGTGCTCAAAACTTGATGACGTTTAATGAAACTCTTACACATCGTAAGAGTTTCTCATGCGCAGGCTAAGTTGGTATCTGGAAAATAATTAAAATCGTCTCGCTTACAGATTCTGACACTATTCGATATTATAATTGAGGAAGCTGTGTCAATTAATTTAATATATTCACTCCGTATTTTTTTTCGAATGTTTCCGGATCACCAAGCAATATTGTCCAAGACGGTTATTACGATATAAAAAGAATCGAGATTCATCTTCTATAAAACAAAGTGTGATACCTTTCATACCGATTTTGATGCATCGGATGTGCACATTTCGTAAACTATTTACTCGTCAGCGACGCTAGGGACCAAAAACTTTGGAAGACCACAACTGTTACCAAAAATTTGTAAAAGCGAAGACATGCCAAAATGACCGAAACAGGAAGCCAAAACCATCTACGGACAGAGCTTTGCACGAGGGAGATAACTCCATAGTTTTGTATAATTTGGGGGAATTTAACGATGGTAAATTTAAAGTATCATTTCGGGCTAGTACCGAAGTACTAGCTATAAGTTAGGAAGGATTACACAAGCTTGTGTTTTATGAATTTTTAAAGAAAATAAGAATATAAGGCAACTTTTTCCTGAATGTGCTTTTAACTACAAATAAGCTGAATTATAGAATCTGCGAGAATTTTACATGAAGGAATTGTATAAAAAGTGGCTCAGAGGTTGTCTTTGTCAGTGTCTCTAGACATCTTGAGAGAAATTGGTGTCTACAGATATGTGTTATAGGTACGATGCGTGTCTTAAAGATGTCTAAAGACACAAATTTGTATCAAGATGTTTTGGGACATTGATTACCATTTTCTGTTGTTTTCATACTCTTCCCTGGTTAATCACAAGTTTGTAACTGGGTCATCATTTGTCCTCTGGTTTTATCGTTTCACACTATATTTTTTCGGGTTCAGAGCTTACTTAATGGTACGACGTCTTCCGCATCACTGAAAGCCATACGATAACGTTCTTTTTTATGCTATTGTTGCTTTGCTGGCTAATTAACGTTTACATTTCGTTTTTATATAAACACCTTTCCCCGGTTAATTTCTCACAAACCTAAAAATGTGATAGTATCAGGCCATTAAAAGTTTGATACGCACTGAAAGGAGAACTAAATATGGGAAATACCATATTCATTTATTTCTTTTATTAACAGAAAAGTGAATCACTCGGTAAATAAATGGCATTAATATCAAGGCTGTTACTTATCAGTCTCAGAAAATCTGCAATATACATATATAATGTGGACGGGCAAAGGTCTATGCTAGTTAATACTGAAAATGCGAGCAAAAACTTAATTCACTGAAAAAAGGATGAAAAAGGAGTAAAAATGTACCAGACTTCATATTTTTACTTTGTCCAAAGATTGTTTTGATTTAATATTTCGGCCATTTTGGCATACGCTTGCGTTAACAGTTATAGTCTTCCAAGTCTTGGCGCAAGCATCGCTGACGAGTAATAAATTTACGAAATGTGCACGTACGATGCATCAGAATCAGTATATAATATATACTTACTTAGTAATCCATAAATATATTTTATTTCGTGTCATAATTTTATTTACCTTCTTTATAAAATGTTATCCTTGGGTCATTTTCCCGATTCAATAAAAAGGGAATTCATCGACAAGGCTAATACAGTAGAGAGGAAATGGTACTGTATTCTGAACCTACATACATATCTTTCAAACTGTATAAAAGTTTCTATTGCTGCGTTCACACATAATACACATTCTACTCGCGTTATGCATGTGAACGCGGCATATATGTCAACTGCTACATCCGTAGACGCAAGGTTCAAGTTCGTTCGCTATTTCTTTGGATCTCCCATATATTTGTGGTAAAATAGGCCTTAAGCATATTTTTTCTTAGAAAATAAAGGTATTGAAATTCCTTCATGAATTCCGTTGTAGAATTGTTTAGAAAAACAAATTATTTTGTTGGACACTTTAGTTCTTACTCATTGATTGGTGACATCATTGCTGTGACAAACATTATCTATATATAGACAATGATTTTCCATAGATCTTTAGTTCGATTGGTCGATGACATCATTGCTCTGACAAATTTCGTTCACTATGTTGCATTACCGTACTTGGGTTTTAACGATATAATAAAATGTACCATTTGCGGTGCTAATGATTTCAAAACATGAAGGTGACAAACTGCTTGAAATTTCTTCAGGAATTTAATATTAGTTCATGGTCAGAAACTAAACATGATTGAAATGTCTCGCTGAAAATTCAGTCTTAACGCTTTTAAAATTCCCACAGGGAGTTTCTTTTCTCAAGAACGTTGAAGAACCCCTATTAATTAAAAAAAAAATATGATGTAAATCATAAAATGTTCAATTGAACTCCCTCTTTTCCAACAAGTATCTAGTGCGTACTGTATCGTTATTGTTTGGACAGTTTAGGACATTTTTTATTTTTATTGATAATCGAATGCTTTAGAAGATCACTTGCAGCTATGGCTGTCGATTATTCACTCAAATATTATTTTAAATAAGCAATAAAGTTGAAAGGAAATCGATGAGGGTAGAAATATACTTTAGGTTATGGAACACCTGCCCAGTTATTTTAATCAAATCTTGAATAAGGGTTATAAAATGTTAAAAGGTCAAAAATAACGTATATTCATGCATCATTTTGAAGATTTGAAGTATTTCCCACAGCGACAGTTTTTACAAATATCTTAATATTACATGATCAAATACGACACGCAGAAGAAAAAGACCAAGTGTTCAAGTATATTACTAACTAGCAACCAAAATCGTGACTTCTGCATATGATCATGCTGCAGTCATTACCTTTTTTAAACAGTTTTACTTGAATCTTTTGTGGGTCTTAAGCACAGAGTTAGATTTGTTCCTCAGATCGTCTGAGTCTTCGATTTCTAGGTGGTATCACTGGTTTTATTCATTCTGATAGGAAATCTACTTCCAATCTCCAAACCATATCTTTATTGGTTTTAGGCAAACTTTTATTTATTGGACATAAGTTTTTAGCATGACGGGTGATGCATGCATAGCAGGAGACGCTTACCCTGTCGACGCACCCGGTCTCACTCCTTTTGGAGTTCAT
>JAOXYH010474174.1:0-22185 GCA_028566455.1 Botula fusca | reverse complement strand
AGGCCTAGGGGAAACCCTGCCCAAATTATTTTAGGGGTGTCCCAAAAATACATTTAAAGGCGTTTCCAGCATAAACTGTACCTGGGGATCAAATAAAATTGACTTTTCATCTTTCAGTAGAGTCAAACATGTATAGTCAGTCCACCATGATAATGTGTCAAACATCAACCATCAGTCAATAATGGCCCTCAACGTACAGGATTCAACTGGCAGGGGCATCTGTGTCCCCATGGGCACACTCTGTCTGTATTTTTTAAATACAGCTGCATTTTAAGCCATAAGCAGCTCAAATTCATGATTATGAACTGTTGTAAAGTACCCAGATATCTTGAAATGGGCATACAAAAACTAGTTGAGTGTAACAGGGTCACATGATATGCTCTGGTTTCAATTCTGGGCTTACTCCATTGCATATTCTTATATTCTTACATTGCCAATTCTTTATTAAAATTTGCCTCATCAATTAAAAACTAAAATGCTTATGTCACTGATTTTTAGGGCACCATTTTAGGATGTTTTTTCTGGGGATACACAATGACCCAGTTTTTAGGAGGATACCTGAGTGACCGTATGGGAGGTGATGTTGTTGTACCTGTAGCTGCCTGTTTCTGGTCATTGTTGACATTCTGGACTCCACAGCTTGCTTACATATCTACAGATAAATACTTAACAATCCAGATCCTGGTGATTTCTAGAGTATTTATAGGGATGGCTCAAGGTAGGTTTTATGGATTTACTTAAACATCACATTTGTATATTGGCATGAATTGAAAAACATTTAGACTGAAACTTCTTATACATATATAAGCATACATATGGTACTCCTTCAGAGGATTTATAATTGAACTAAGTCTAAGGCCAGTGCTTGTAGGAATAAAGATGCAAACTGATTTTCCAAGACAATTGTATCGAACTGGTTGGGTACATGTAACCACAGACACGATTTCGCCTGAAATGGGCTATCAGATGAATGATTTGTTTACACTGACAAAAATTATAGTTTGGGTAGAGAAAGTGCATTCAGTGATCAGTTTTTCCTAATGAAGGATAATCTCAGTGAAGCATTACCAGGCTGCCAGGTAAGTCCTTAAAAAAATCTGCTTTAAAAGTAGCCTTCAGTTTAGTGGTAGTTTAGCACTTAAACGGGTCTAGTACCTAACCCATTACAGTATACATGTAGTATACTTAAAGATAAGGTATATAAAAATGTAGAATATTCAGCAAATTTAAGTGTACTTTGGTGTGTCTTATTGATGTGCAATTTATATATCCGTAAGAAAAATTATTGGCTATTACCCTGAAAGTTGCATTCCAAAAATCATAGAAAAATGCTTGTTTGATTGTTTTGATTTTGAATGGTCATTACTGATATGCTAGATTCTTTCATGTATTTTTATGGGACCAAGTGTTTATCTGAATGTATTATTACATTGAAACATCTTTCATGATTTATAGCTGTAGGAAAAATGTTTTCAGTTTCTAAATTTAACATTTAAATACAAAAGATCGATTTTCTATTTAAGAATCTAAACTTGTGATGAACAAAATGCAGAAAATTTGCACATTGCATAATATTGTAAATTTAATTATTTAGATTTAATTATACCCTCGCTCCGAAGGAATGGGGTATACTGGTATACCTAAGACCGTCCTTTAATCATTCCGTCCATCCTTCCGTCCATCACAAATATTTTGTGTCGAAATTCTCAGCAACTATAAGAAGCAGCCATTTCATATTTGGTTTGAAGCATAACCATGATGAGTTGTAACATGGGATTAACTTTTGTACCTGTCACACATCTACTTCCTGTTTAGCAGTGCCGCCTTACATTTTCCCCTAAATGTACTATGGAAATTTTTCGTCGCAAAATTCTCAGCAACTATAAATTACACTTCTCATGTTAATGCGTTTATTTGAAATAGATATCGTCGTACGATGATATGGTATGTTGTGACGTTGTTACGATGAAGCACAAAACAAGAAATGAAGCAAAATTACAATTGTGTCAAAATTTGAATATCAAATTAAAGGTCAATCGTTCAGAGAACACTTGAAAGGTCTTTCTCATGATTCCCAATCGTCAGTGTGGATTTTGTCAGACTGTCTTGTTCCTAAGGACTTTATATCATTGCTAGGGACCTTGACCTTTGAGAAATGTCATTTTGATACTATTCGTACCCTTCTAAGTTAAAAAATATATGGTTGCTAAGGGCTATTCCGTTTAAATATACATCCCAGGGGGGGGGACGCCAGTTTTTTAAGACCCCACCACCTATGGAAATAAATTTTCAAACCCCCTACCACCAAGAGAATTTTAGAAATTGGTTTACCCACCACCAATAGAGTTCCATAAATTAACTCCCCCTCCCCAGAATTTGATTCGTTTCCATCATAAAAAAAATTCTTTACCAGCATAAGTCAGATCCAGTATTTAATAAATGGAATGTGCAGTGTATGTTGAATATAAATAGAAGGATGACAAATTGGGATCACTTCTGACAGTCATCATCTACATTGTACTCTTATCTGCTGCCGCCCTCAAAACCACTGGCCATAATTCAAACTTGCACACAATCTTAAGTGTTGCATGTCGTATTTTATTTATCTTGAAAATCAGTACATCATGTACATGTATTTCACATTTGTTCATCCATTTTAGACATGTCAGAGAATGATTGTGGAATAGGAGATGCTATATAAATCCATTTCTGTCAAGGGAGCAATTAGTAATTGGATTTTTAACAGTTGGGGGAATACGTTTGTTTCGAGACTTATCCATTCCGTCAATATTCCGGATGTTTTCTATGCCGGACGTCATGAATGTTAGGCAAATTCGTAAAATTTTACATACGATAATACCTGAATATTTATTCGTACTTCAACTCCTTAACCCTTAACCGCTTCAGAACAACTGGATGCAGTTGTAGATCACACCAAACGACTTTTTTATTTCATTTTGTAGCCATGAAAAGGGGTAATTTTACAAAATTCTTACGTCTCCTATGAAAACTATGAAAACGGAAGTAATGACGCCTAACATTTTGACGAAATCACGCGACGTCATTCACGAAAAATCCTGATTTATGACGGAACAGAAACGACTCGAAACAACTGTATTGAAAACCTGATTTTTTTTCAGTGAGATTTGGATCCTGGTTATTTTTTTCAGGTGCTTATGCACTCAATAACTTATTTCAATTGACTCTTCATCTGTCAGACAGCTATTGTAGTGATGTTACTTCTTTATTCTAATGAAAATGAGCCATTCATGCAAATCAAAACATATGATGATGTATATGAAAAAAGAGGAGATACCCATTGCTGCTAAGCTACTCCTCATAAATGAACAAAATCCAAATTTTCACAGATTTCTTCATAAGCATTTGCAGTATTGCACCTTTAAAATATTAACTTTTCATACCAGCATCAAAATTAACTTGCAATCTCATACTGGTGAACAAGCCAAAAAATTACCATACTCAAATATTGTCATTTGAAGAATACATGTATGTATTCATCTATTCTACTATATGAACAATATTTTGCCTTAGCCTAAGGAGTTACGTTACACATGTCCATTTTTACATACAATCTTTGCTTAGACAGTTTTTCAAACTTTGCTCATGTATTTTAGGTGGACTTGATTGTATGATTGATGTGGCCATTTTGCAAGATTTCAGTTTATATATTCTCAGAAAAATTCACCTTATAAAAATCTTTCATGTGCAGAGACTAGAAGAGTATCAAACTGTCTTGATGTTGAATATATGTAACTGCAATACATAGACTGTAACAATCCAAAGACAAATAATTGGCAATCCAGTATTTAAAAGCATATGCAGAATATACTTTGACCAAACTTTCCAGCTTTGTTAATTATCCTGGAATATGAATGTCGAATGTGAAAAGATCTATGAACCCAGTTTCAGAAAAAAACAAGTTTTATTTGTATTTAATTGTCAAAACATATGTATAGTACACTTCAATAAAGGAAAGTTACAATTGTCTTTTGGGTATTAAAATGCAGTATAATGAATTCATTACATAAAATTCTAAGAACATGAAGTTTGGCATGAAAAATTGAAATACTGTGAAATAATATATGTGGAAGAATGGATATTGAGTAAATGTCAACTACAAAGTGACTAGCTGATCAAACACCGACATCTAGAGGTCGCCACATGATCTTCAACAATCAGGAAAATCCCACACCATGCAGCAAGCTCCTAAATGGCCCCAACAAACTTAAGGCTCACCCAAGCCTGTATCACTCACCTGGCAATTCACCAGATCATCAAATCAGGAAATAATATTTTCCATCAAATGTGCAACTTGTATAACCATGCATTATATCATTCCTGTGAAGTCTGGTTAATACTGACTCGGTGTTTGATGTAAAGGAAGTTCCCAGGCATTTTTCAATTGAATCCTAATGAAATTTTGGACACCTTGTCCTAAGATAATCATTAAATATCTAATTTGGCTCTTTGGTGGCCTTTTTACAATCCAGGGACCCCAATGATGCTTTTGGTCAAGTTTGGTTTGAATCAGTTCAGTAGTTTCAGAGAAGATTTTTGAATGAAAAGCTATAAACCAAACTTGGCCATAATGACGGATGCTAAGTGATGGCAAAAGAACACACTGGTCTTTGGCCAGGTGAGCTAAAAAAGAGTGTATCAATATGCAACTATACCGGATAAGGGTTGTCAGTTACCTGCCCAAGGTCTGCAATTCCCTGAGGCTTCCTCTGCCACTGAAACTGACAGCTACAATACAGCTGAAATACTGCTGAAAAAAGGCATAAAACCCCATTCAATCAGTCAATCATCTTACATGTCACATCCATATTTTTACACCAAGTTCAGTGGTTGCCATTTATTTGCAAGAAGTGAGCTAAAATGGTCAAAAGATATCATAGCTATAAAACAGCATTCACAATTCTGAGTCTTCTCATATGTCATGTATGTGACAACCCCGTGTTTGTCTCCATTTACATCTATCTTCAGAAATGATGGCCGTCATGGTCATAGGTCACGAATTTTTAAACGGGACCATCAAAGGACAATTCCACAAAAGTTTGGCCCCAATGGTGTATTAAATGGTTTCACGGGACAATATTTTTGGTAAATGTGGCAGGACGGACAGATAATTGACAGACTCAAAGTGGTGACAATAGCTTACTTTATACACAGCTCTTTGAGCCAGGTGTCAAGAGCTAAAAAGGCGTATTGTCATGATTGTGGCATAATTTATACTCCAAAATTTAATGTCAAATGGGGGTTTTCAAAGCCCTTTTTTGTTCTGATGCATGATGCATATCTAAATGTATGGCACGAAACAACATTGGTATAAAGTCAACTCGGCCTGACAGTTAAATTATACTCATTGGTCCAATATCATATCTTGATGAGAAAATGTTTGTCAACAACTTTCAGTTTGAATAAATTATTCATACTGAAAATTATTGATGAACGTTTTCTTATCAATATTATTCTGATCCAACACACTAGCAAGAAGGATAATCAAATCACTTTTGTTGTCTTGTTCCTTGGTAAATTTGGTTTTAAATTTTTCAAGTGCAAGCTTTAGTTCAGCTTTTGTCAATAATGACAATGTTGTTTTATACTGTTTTAAAGTTTCATCTCTCCAACTCTTCCTTGTTTCTTTTTCTTCTTGTTGATGCACATAATTTAAGATTTCCTCACAACTGACCCCAATCATATCGGACAACAGTTTTAATTTGCTTTTATCTTTCAAAGCATCTTGCTGGTTTTTCAATACATAAATAATGTTTTTTGATGGTAGAAAGAAATCTGGCTCGGTCATCCAACGCGGCATGTCTGTATCATGGGTGACAAAATAGGTTGCCATTTCTTTGGCTTGCTGGTAAGACAGGTAATGATGCTCAGGCAACTTATTTGCATCTAGTATCGGTTGCATTTCAAATCTGTTCACTTTATCCCCTCTCCAAGATTCGTCAGGTCGGTAGCACGTAAATCCATATTGTTCATTCCATGTATTTTCTGGATTGTTTGCCTCATTGAAAATACCGATGGCACTAAAGGTCTTTTTTTGCTCAAGATTAAATTCACCACATAGACTGTCCCATATTTCACCCTGTGGAGATACAA
Source organism: Botula fusca (assembly GCA_028566455.1). Classification (NCBI taxonomy): domain Eukaryota; kingdom Metazoa; phylum Mollusca; class Bivalvia; order Mytilida; family Modiolidae; genus Botula; species Botula fusca. The sequence goes on along the minus strand of JAOXYH010474174.1, from coordinate 16,053 downwards.
CAAAATTGTTTGCGACCCTGTGATTAGTAGTGTCAGTTTTTAGAAAGTCTTTGATCTTTTGCTCTAGTTCCAGAGGAAATACCCAGTTTGCTTCCGGAGGTGCCATATAAGATCTGAAACGATTTCCAGAATATGGGGTGTCAGAAATTCTCATGACTGCATCCTTTGCCGCATATTCCATATTTTCTTTGAATTTTTGGATGTCAAATTGACCCTTTTCATTTGTTTCAAGTTGATGTTGTGAATGAGAATTAATTTCACCTTGTTGGCTCAGAGCTTTATTCTCAGCTACATGGTAACGTTCGACCGAATGGAGTTTTGAATCCCCTTCTGCATAAGATATTACTTTGATCTTATCCATTTCAAGTATCCGCCTCAATAGAACCATACAAAATTTAGTTAACATATTTCGGGGCCGCTCATCCCCTCCACCATCAACTGTAAATAAAAGTTTTGAAACAAATTTACCATTCCTCATGAAATGCTCTGGATGTTTTGACATAACAAACATTGTCTCATTCAAATGTCTGAACGCACCTTCTTTTTGGAAAAAGGACATTTTCACAACACTTATACCTAGGCCAGTTGTTCTTGATTTGGCAAAAGGAATACCATTTAATTGGTTTGAAAATTCTGGGTTGTCTGTAATTTCCTTTTTTTTTCTATAAGCTGATAAGTGGTTATCGCTAATTTTCTATCACTGTCTTTTTCCCAGTCATGATCTGCATACGATACTCGGACCCATGATTTGCTGGGGCGTTGCACTACCTCTACATCTGTGTGGATAAGAGCCTTATTATCACGAGCTATTCCAGCAAAGTTGCTTTGATTTTCAAATAACTGCTCTAATGTATATTGTAAATTGACAGTAACAAAATGGCTGTTTATAGAGGGATGTTTTTTTCCATCACGAGTAGAACGTCGTAAAGATATACCTGGGTTTATTTTACCCTCATGATGTCGCTTTGCCTGATATGATTTAGCCCTGTAGTTTTCAGTGTAGGTATATGCTGTTGACAATTTAATTGGAATTCTGAAAATTTGATTGAGGATAGATACACATCTGGGCATATCCATCCAGCTGGTCTTTTCTTTGAACAAGGTGTCATATATAAGTCTTGGGTGTGCACTTAAACCAGATGATTCAGTATCAAATATTGACAAAAAACAGTTCGATAATTCTGGATACTTTTCTGCATAACTCAGTCTTCAAAACCCTGGCAAGCGCATAGAAACTTTCTTCTTTTCCTTGTTTTCTAGATAACTTGATTTCCCTGTACTTTTTATTCTCACCAATCCTCTATCAGTTTCACACTTTGCAATCTTAAGATATTTTTTGTCAAATTTCATATCAAGCTTCCCACTTGCCATAAATTTCTCTGAGGTTAAGTTGACTATCAGTGTTTTCAATAAATGCCTGTCCATAGAAGTTGATGCAAATTTCAAAGCTGGCTTAAGGAAGTTTTTCATTTTTTCCACAATTCTATCCTTGACTATCTTGTCCTTTCCAGGCCAATCTATTGTATTAATAAGTTTTTCCCAATCAATACTACTTGATCTTCTTAATAAAAAAGAACTGGCTTTTCCATAAACTAAAATCACTGGTAGATTACGGAAAAACATGTCTCTTGCATCAGTTGACTTGTACTGTTTCTGCACCATTGACTTTTTAACAGGTTGGCTATATTCAGTATTGGTTGCTAAAGTTTCACTTGTAACAGTCTTTGAAAACAGATTGTAAGCGTCTCTTAGCTTAATTAATCCATTTCTTTCAATTTCTTCAGCTACTACCAAAAAAGCATAAGATTTAATTCTAGAGCAAGTCTGAAGTCTTTTATTATTTACAACATTAATGTGTCCTTTCAAGGCTTCATTCCAAGTCTTTGTGCAAATATTGGCATCATACCATATTGAATTTTTATTCGCAAGTGCTCTGTTTCGATCTCTGTTTTTTGATTCATTTCTAACTTTACGTTTGTAGTATTTCATGTCAGACTGTGAAAGAATGGTAGTAGCCTCTGCATTTAGTTTTTTGTCACGAAAACAGCAATGGAACCATGGTCAGCTGATGCCCTGAGTTCTTGTATTATTACTGCAAAAATGTATGAAATTAGCTTTGATGAATCAGCTTTCTCAGCATAGACAATTATACCAGTACAGTCTCTTCTAGACAATGCCTGTTCAAATGTTTGTTGGTCTTCGGGTGCAGTAAAATGCACATGTGAATCCAAAAGAACAAGATTGAAGTTTTCATCAAAAATTATCACTAATGTTTTGTCTGGAAAAAGAGTAATAAAGAATGCTCCCATTTTCCCACAATCTTTCATGTCATCAAATATGGCCTCCACAGCAGTTTGTCCATTTTTGAAGCCATCAATTTCCAGTTTTGTATGCCAAACTATATCTTTAACCATGGTGGATGATGAAACAATATCCTTGAAGATTGGCAATTTCAATGCCATTGTGATTTCTAAGGGTGGTAACTGGTTTATGTTCCAATAACTATACCCAAGTTTAACGCTTTCTACAAATTCTGTATGGAGGATATTTACATTCTGTTGACGTATCAGCTCTTGTTTTTTCATCAATTCTTTGAACATGAGCAAACATATACCTGTGCAGGCACTGGACCCAGTTGATGACATATTCACAGAATTCTGACAAATTCCAGGCAATACTACCTGCAGTCCAGACTCTGTTTTAAAAGACATTATAGACTTCTTTTTGGATCCTTTGCTGTTTCCATTTTCCATACTGTTTTCTACTTCCATTCTTTGTTCACGTGTCGGTTCACCTTGCAATGTGGTGCTTGTTTCAATCGTGTTGTTTTTATAAGAAACTCCAATTTCCATATCTGTCTTCATGTCTTCAGAACTGTTTTCGACTTCTACTTGTTTGTTTTTATTTGGTTGCAATGTGGCGCTGGTTTCAATCTCGTCAATCTTGCAGCTTTCATAAGAAACTCCAATTTCCTCTGTCCTCTTGTCTGCAGAACAGTTTTCTACTTCTACTTGTTCTCCTTTTTCATTTGGTTGCAATGTTGTTTCAATCTTGTCAGTCTTGCTGCTTTCTGAAGAAACTTCAATTTCCATATCTGTCCTCTTGTCTTCAGAACTGTTTTGGACTGCTGTCTGTTCTCCTTTGTTATTTGGAATGCTTTGCCTTGTAACATTGCTGTTTTCATCTGTGACACAGGGTTCAGCATTGATTTCCATGTCTATTGTTTCATTTGCTAGTCCTGTGCTTTCTTGTTCACTTGAGTCAGACGCTAATGTTCCTTTTGTTTTTAATTCCTTGGCAGTTTTGTATTTTACATCAGTTCCTACCTTTGGTTTTCTTCCAGGTTTTTTCTTTACTGGCCCGTTACGACGTACTTTGTTCAACTGGACACTCCAGTTTTTGGCAATTTTATCTAATAACAGTCTTTCAGTTTTAATGTCTTTTTCCAACATTTTCACTATGTGCCTTTTTGACTGCTTATCAGATGGTGATATTATACGATGTAATATACGGTATGCTATGTCCTTCTCTTCTTTTTCTTTTTGACATTCTAATTTTTCTATTTTTTTCCAATTTAAGTTTATACTGTTCTCTATATTTTTTCCCCCAGTCTACTGGCAGATTGTGATACTGTATGACATCTTTTCCCATTTTTATGAACGCATCAAATCTTCCCGATGTGTTCCACCTTTTCTTTACTAATGGCTCTATCTCTGACCGTGAAACTTTAGAATTCACCAGCTTCAAGCTCTCTTCGTTCCAAAATTTTAAATACTCTGCCCTAATTGGCTGGGCTACCATTATCTCCTTGTCTGTATAAACATGATATTTCAAAGCTCTTAAATTGGAATACTTGTCTATCAGTTTACTTCCCTCTGCAGCTTTGATGAATGACAACATTGTCTTTTGTTGTTGCTGAAAAAAAACCACAAAACTTATATTTCATGCAGGCATGGTATTGCTCACATACATTCAATCAAGGGGTTGCCGATTACTTGTACGGTTCATTAGACAACCTGAACAAAGTAAAACTTGCTTCCCTGTCTTTAATCATCAATCTTACATAGCTTCATTAATTTCCGATTATTTTAGCCATTTATAATTTTTTGGCTTTTAAACTCGAGTTCTGAAAATTTGCCATTTTAACAATAACGGCCGTCTCCGATTGACATTTTCAATAGTTCCAACCAATTATATGCTTTGATAAGCACTAGTTTAAATTCATGCACTACATAACAGAAACTGAATGTCAAAAATCCATTTGATGTCCACCTTTTCCCAAAATTTTCAACGTGCATATTTCCAGAACCTCAGATTAATTCAATATGCTTTCTGCTCTCTTCATAGTTAACAACTATGCAAAGTTTGGTACAGATCCACTGGAAAACACAATCTGCACTGTGTACAAAAATTCATTGCACGGGTGTAATATAAACCTTTATTAATAGCAATCACCATTTAATACCTTCTGTATGTTGATGTGTGTTTTTGTTCCCATTTCAAAATCTACTTCTGCTGGCAAAACGACTTCCTTTGGCAAAGCTTGCTCTTCCTTTGTTATTATAACATCTGCTTGAGCTAATTCTGGCAATACTTCTGACGACTCACTGAAAAACAGTAACATAACAAGATTCATTTAAGAAGCTGTAAGTTTTATAAGATTTTTTCACACTTTTAATTTATCCCGGACTTTCATTTTGAATATAAAAAACATAAGAACAAATAAAAACAAAAAAACAAACAGAAAAATTAATGTTTTGAACTGACTTGATTATGTTAAAGTAATATATTATATCCATTTCATTTTATAACATGAAAATGGCAAAATATTTGTACAATCATGTATTGTAGAAAAGAAGGGATATGGTGTAGATATTCAGACACAAAATCCCTATGCAGACACAGAAAATGTTCAAGCAAAGGAACAGTGGTTTGACTGCTGTTCCTAATCTCAAAGTCAAAGTGAGGACGCAAGGAAAGGAGCTCATACCACACTGCAAGATCAAAAGCTCCTAGCACTGGTTTGAGCAGTATTCTTCATTTAGTGCTGATAAAGCTACATCTGTGACTGAAGTGCACAGATAAGGGGTAAACAACACATTATTCTCTGTAACTGGCAAAGAAATACATGTACTATCATAAGTTGGCCAACAATTTTGCATAGCAAACCAAATACTAATACAGACAGTACAAGGCATATCCAGATATTTGCTAGATAACTTGGTATTAAAAACTGGTTGGATAGGGCAGTATTAACACGGATAGGCTGCATAATAATTTCAATAAACATCAAAGCCGAAAAATTGAAGTAAACATATGAGAAGCTATCTTGTCAATAAATACATGTAGGTTCTTAACTGTCAAAGTATTAGATAAAGAAATATACAGTCAATTCTCTAAAGCTGAAAGACTCGAACACCACCCATTTCTTGAACTACTTTATTAGTCCAGCAAATGAATATTCCATATTATTTGCCGTCAATATCTCTAAAGTCTCTAACACCATGCATTTCTAGATCTCTAACTTATTTTGACTTTTATTACGAGCTACCATGGTTCTGCTGTATTGTCAATAATGGCTTTCTTATAAGAAGTATAAAACTAACCTCAGACTTGAATTCTGTGCTGGATTTGTTGTCAAAGAACAAACTGTCTTGTCATTTTCCAAAACCTGCAGAATAAAATGAAACAATTCCTTTTGTATTTCATTTCAATTCCATATACCCCATATTTTATAAATCTACATGTAACTGTATGAAGACTAAGATAGGCAGTCTGAATATTTACCAATTAAAAGCAAATTTTGCCAAAACGATCCTTTAATGGTCCCTATTCAGAATAATACATGTATCTATTGACCCTTCCTGTCGACCAAAAGGCTACCAAAGCTGGACTTAGTTTAACATTTTAAGGACCTCATAGAACACATGTTTAAGAAGAGCAGATCTAGGTGAGCTATTACAGGCTTCTAAGAACCCTCTGGTTATATTTATCTGCTTATTACATGTATCTTCTATTTAATGTTATATAAATACATCTGTCAATAATTAAATTACCTTTCTCAGCTCTTTCAGAAAGAGCATTCTTGGTCCAATTTTTGGTATTAGTTCCTTTGCGACTTGATCGTTTATTAAACCAGTTTGTAGTGTCTCCCATTCTATTTCATTTTCTGAAATTAAATATGAGTAATCTGCAATTCAGCTAGCTATTAAATGAATATGTACTGCTATATCAATATTACTGTAAAGTCAGAAATTAATGCGTGCATTTATTATTATATTATATATTATTATTAGACAACTGTTAATTAATGCGATTACCGTCAATGCTGTAACAAAATGGAAGTTCTTATAAATGCGACTGACGCCCTGTCGCATTATTCGTAATAAAAACATCGCAATAATTTATGAATTTACAGTATATGCACATTATTGGATTGTTTGCTAGCTGACATTTCAAAAACCTACTTTTTTTGGCATGGAATGTTTCAATGAAGTCTCAGTTTTTCAGACAATATTTTGAGGTGGGGTGGACAGTCAGATTTTCAATTCCTGCTTTTCCCCCTCTTGACTATCGCTTCCCAGTGGGATTGTGTCATTGATAAATTCTGTAAAGATGATAATATATTGATATTATTGTAATTATTCAATGCACGTTTATATATTTAGGCAGGAGAAGTAAGGCAAATGAAACTCGGGTGTTTCGCAAGTGCAGCATGATACGTCTGCAGCATGTCCAACATCACACAGCTGAACAAAAAATTAATTGAATCAAGTGTGCACACAGTAATATGTTCAGTTTATTAATTTTTCAGTATCTGCAAAATACATTTTCAGTCCCTTTGGTCATGTTTATCTTGAAAATAATAACAGATAGAGATTATCTTTTTGGTCAGGTGAGCTCTAAAACCATATCACTACAATGATGATTGAAAATTTAAGTACTATGATATATATAAGTACTATTATATATATAAATAAATGTTCCCATCACCAGTTACTAAGAAAGAAAATGCAAAACAAAACAATCACCAAAGCTATGAAGTGTAAATAAAAGAAAGAGGAATTTTTGTCTATATATGTATGTATGTATGTATGTATGTATGTATTATATTATCAGGGATCAACAACACAAGCTGTTTAAGGATGTACCTGTAGGAGCACTATGTATGAATTTCTCAGAAAGAAAATGCAGAACAAAACTGTCATCAAAGCTATGAAGCGTAAATAAAAGAAAGAGGGATTTGTGTCTTTATATGACATATAAATATATATGTATTATATCAGGGATCAACCCGAGCTGTTTAAGGATGTACCTGTAGGAGCACTATGCATGAATTTCTCAGCACCACCCTTAAAGTTTCAATCCCAATAATGAATTTTTAACAGAAAATTTCTGAGTTATTTCACTTACACCATGTAATTTGGTCTTGAATCTTCAGAAAAATTTAGGTTTTCATGAAATACATATCAACTATACAAATTGTCAATTAACTTTGCCTAGTTTTTGACAATAAATGTATGTCTTCGAAAGTGTCCGCTTTATGCAATACCCTTAAATTAATTTCTATGGTGATCCCTGAATATACATGTATATATTATAGCAAGATCTATATCAAGAAATTGTTTGTTTGCCATAGCCTGACAACCCAACCAAGACTTAATAAATAAGTTATTAATCAGATGTTACCAACTTACCAGGAATTAAAAACTAGAGGCTCTCAAGTGCCTGTTATCGCTCATCTGCCTACTAAACACTGTTATAATTGCCTAAAAGATTCCTTTGTTATACTAGGTCAAAACTATTGTGGTCATACTAAATGGGAAAACAAAAGTAACAGATTTTACAGGGCATCATCCATGGACTATTACACCAAAGTTTGGGAGGGGCCTGGTGGCCAAGTGGTCTAGGCAGTTTGGATCTACCTGTCGAAATCGAATAAAAAACAGGGGGCCATCTAATGATCATTCAAGCAAAGTTTGGTTCAAATTGACCCAATGATTTCCGAGGAGTTACCGAAATGATTAAAATGTGAAGTTAATCATGACAGACATAAAATGGGCAAGTCAGCTGAAAATGGAACTGTTCTAAACGACAGCTAATTAATCCACTTACTGTCCAACTTTTATTCTTAATAAGAGAAAATTCAATCAAACTCTTCCTCTAGAGCTTGACTTGTATGTCAAGGAGGCATAACTGTTGCAAGGGTGTTCAGTAGTATCCAAGATGTATCCACTGACAAAGTTTTATTCTTACATGTACATGTTGATATGTTCTATAGTATCTGAGAAATGGACTGAAACACAAACCAGTCACTCAAGGTTGAAATGTAGGTCAAAGTGACCCAATAATTGCATAGCTGTGCAGTACGATCAAAGATGAATCAACTAATGAAGCTTTGTACATGTATGTTGAACAGAATGCATATGAACGAGACCTAAACACAAACTTTTACTGTGACAGACGGACAAAACGCTATGTGTCTATCCACTCGGTAACTGTGTGCAAGTTAGACAAAGAAATGTCTGTTACATTTTCTGGTCTGACAGCAGTGTTGCAGGCTATAGCAAACATTTTTTTTTCAATCTGACCCAGTCTACATAGTCGAAACTACCTTACCATAGTGAGACATGCTGAAAAACCAATTAAGCAAAACTAGGTTGAAACAGTGTTGTAAAATTTATTCTCACAAAATAAAGACAAGACATGTTTAATGTTTCAGAACCATACTAATCAGATTTAAAGTCATACTGGTTTTACACATAAATATTATCCTGGCTTTTTGTGTCAATTAATACTTAATTTGTCAGCCTTCTCCACAAAAAAAAATGTTTCCATACTGTCAGTCTGTCAATCCTTCCTGGGAAACTTATACATTTTGTCTTTTCTGTAGAAATTTAGTTTTATTGACTAAAATCACATGGAAATCCTTTCAAACCATTGAAAATCATTCAAAACATCATTTCTAATAAATATACACTCGCTTACAGTTGTAAATGTGAACCGATATGGAATAGAAAAGAATATCAGTGTTCCAGCTAGGATAAGAGGGCAGAGGGGTGCTGGTTTTCCAAAGGGCACTTTCACGCATTCATATTTTGTGATGATACATTATATTATAACATACACTTTGTCATTTCCACCTGCACACCATGGGCAGCTCTTTCCTGCCACTTCAAATTGGAAACATATTGAATACAAAATGCTGAAACAAATATTTCGAGTCATTATAGGTGTAAGTCTTGAAATGAAAGACAACAAATGGCATGCCCACTCCATAGGGTGGACATAGGGGACCGTTTTGAAGTCCACCCTGGATGGGTGGATATGACAAAATCCACCCGAGCTATTGTGTACAATATAAAAACATCAAGCAATTGCAGATATAGAATGTCTACTTTTTTTCAATGAACTGAATTGTTCTACATAGATTTTAAACAATTTCTTTTCTCTGTTGGGGCATGGGTGGCTAAGTGTTTAAGGTAGTTGGTTTACCTGCATCACTGTAGCCTATCACCTTTGGGTTGTGGGTTTGCGCCTGGCTTGGTAAATAACAAAAAAGGTTTGTCAGTTACCTGCCATAGGTCAACAGTTTCCTCCAGCTTCCTTGGTAAATAAAAATGACCCCAACGATAAAGCTGAAATACTGCTGAAAAAGGCATTAAACCCCAATCAATCAATCAATTTTTTCTCTGTTTTAAATGTTTTTTTTTACCAGTCTGTCACGACAGATGTGTCCATTGGATAAGTTATATTCAATCAGTCATGGATGTGTTTTACATCCTGCTCTACCCAGACGTTTCCGCCGGTCAGACAGACCGATTGGATTTGTAACCTACATTAAAATATTTTTGACAACTTGTTTCACACAGACAGCTATTGGATTTGTAACACTTATTGAAATATTTTTGACAACTTGCACGACTTGTTTCGGAAGGCTGTTCATTTCTATTGTAATCTGCAAAATTTCAATTATTGTTAAATAAAAATAATTTCATTCATAGAAAATGTTTAAGAAATTTGAAAATACTTGGTGACCAGTTTTGAGGTGTAAATATTCAAATGCAAAGTACCGTTCATATTTTTGACCAGCAGAGTGCAGTTTCTGTTATTAACATCATCAGTACTGGTAGCAGCCAAAAAATAATTATACATTTCAGAAGAGACAACATTTTGTCATGTTTGTTGCACTGTATTGTGAAGTACAGTGTATGCAAGGGAAGTAACTCTGGATGTTCAGTGGTCACCATATATATTGTTGGTGCTGCACTGGGTTTATTTAGGCAAAAAAAAATACGAGTTTACTGTCGCGTGCTGAAAAAAATGAGTTGGTACAGTACAGCAAGAGACATGCCGTGATAAATCACGGTGACAGACATATCACCCACGTGGGTGAAATGGTTATATCTTTTTTTCTATTTGATGTATCTTCTTTATTTCTTTTGTATTTAAAATGATAAAATCCATCACTCTAAATACAAAAGAAATCAAAGTGACAGGACAAATAGAAACAAATATACAGCCATTTCACCCAGGTGGGTGATATGTCTGTCACTGTGATTTATCACGGTATGTCTCTGGCTGTACTGTAGGTCAGAAATTTTTTTTCTTTTTTAGTCATCGCAAACTGGAAATACATTATGTAGTTCGTTTTCACCGAGTCTGATTCCGTTTTTAGACACTCCATGTTACCGGAAGGCGCCATTTTGCAGACAAAACAAATCTAGACACGATGATTTAACACTTTTTGTCAGTTTGATCGCAAATTTTGTCAACTGGTTTAGCGGTTATACAAACTGAAACGTTATGAAAAGTTAATGCCTTATGGCGATCATATTAACTTATTCTTCATTTTAGCAATAAAAAGTGTTAGGGTCGGCACTTAAAAACAAGGTCGGTCGGATGACCGTAAACTCACATATATTTTTTTGGCCTTACAATAAATACAGTCGAACCTCCTTGTGTCGAAGTCGAAGGGACCTCACGGAATGTTCGAGTTATCCGAGGTTCGACTCATCCGAGTTCAGATGTGACATCATTTTTCATTTAGTGTGCAGTGCAATACTGTTTTGATGTGACTACATGCATGTATACTGGAAAACAGGTGATCATTAAGTTTGTCCCATCACTACAGGGAATATACTATGCTACCCATCATGAAAACAAAATTTTCACTGTCGAACTGGACATACGAGAATTATTGTATTATCAAATTTCTGACTTCGAAGTTCGACACATCGAGATGAATTAGCATGGGACTTGTACAGAGGGACTAAGAAATATGCTCGAGTTAACCGAGATTTCGATTCAACCAAGTTCGACTCATCAAAGGTTAAAATGCATTATATGAACGGGAATGTGGCTGGGACCAGCAAAATACTTCGACTCAAGCGAGGTTCGACTGTATTAGGAATTAAATACTATTTACAGAAACAAAATGAACTTAACTAAATATGTAATTCTTCAAAAAGTCATCCAAAAAGTGATGAAAGGGCAAATGTCGCCTGTGTGACACAATTTTGAGAATTTACTTGACACTATAAGTAGACCCTAATTAACAACTGAAATCACTCTAATGAACCTTAATTAACAAACAATAAGATGAAAGGTATTTGAGGTGGATGACTGAAGCCAGTTAATTATGTTGATTGGCTTAGGGGCACTGAATGGGCACTGGTGCAGAGGAAGGGAAGAGGGGCACAGCTTTTGGAGGGTGAGGTGAGGCACCCTTCCATTTATGGCTAGCTGGAACACTGAACATGATGCATTTCTGGGTATACATGTATGTACATTTTTGTTGAAGATTTTATGGGCTCAAAAAAAATTAATTAAAAAGAAGTCAGTTATTTATGTTATGTTTACCCCCCCCCCGTTTTAAAATGATCAGCACCCCTCCAAGTCTACCCTTTTTTCACCCATACAACACAAGTGTCTGCCCTTTTCACCCATGCAACAGGAGTGTCGGGAAAAGAAATAACATTCTCAGTCGGGCATCATATACATGTGTATAACGAGTCTTCTTTTCTCTTGACCTTATTGACTGTCTTGCCATAATACTGTTAAATATCAGATACTTATTGATTATTGTCTGCCGTACCTGGCAAATGTATAACATTTGTAAAATTTAGTGACCGAGCTGCATATGATATTGAACTAGAAATATTAAGATTTGTGGTTAAGTTCATTTCGTTTCGAAACTCCTAACGAAGACGGTCTGCACGGTTTGGATTCAAGCCGGCGTCCATAAGATCTCTTCTCGCTTTACGTCTTGGGATATTTGAAGACGGAGTAGACCTTTTCTCCCTCTGTATCTGTCTCATAGTTGACCTGTATCTTCTCCATTTCTGAACTTCTTCTTGAATGGGGCGAATTACTTCCGCTTGTTTAGATGCAGTGTCTGTTTTTCTCTTCCATGGTTCGTTCCCTTTATTGGGAAAGTTGAACTTAAGAAAAAGGCTGGAAGCTTTCGCATTTGCCTTTTTACGAGCCCTATCTATACCTTCTGTTAGAATTACTTTGCTTTTGTTCCTCTTTCTTCTGTCTTTGGTACTAAGTTCTTCTGACGGAACGTAACATTTCCTTGTACGGTTTCTTTCTCTATCTAAATAAACTTCTCATTCGGTTTTTTTTTCTTTCCCTGTAGGAACATGGAATTTCTGCACTTGTAAGTTGCATAGTACAAGAAACCTGAAAACTCTTACATACTGATCGACTGAATATCTGCACTGATCTGCTGACAATGACCTGACATGAAAAATATTGCAGACAAACATTAAACAAGGGCACCACAAAGCGGAACATCCCTTCGCAACCCAATAGAGCTGAAATAATCTTAATTATCCCACAGAACTGAAATTAGCTGAATTCTGGGTATGCACTGTATCCTTGAAAATCAACAGGCTTTCGGCTCTTCATAGTTAACGCAAATCTTGGTACAGATCCACTAAAAACTCAAGGTGCACTGTGTCCACAGGTATCACATATGGCTAAACTTGAGAAAGAAATGATGGTATGGCCTTGGCAATCAATAGGCTTTCTGCTGTCTTCATAGTTAATGAATACGCAAAGTTTCGCAAAGATCCACTGAAAAACACATGCAGTACGGTTTCCACAAGTATTGCATATAACTTTAAAACCTGTGATATGACGTTATGACATTGACCTTTGACATGTGACATAGAAAAATCAATAGGTTTTCTGCTCTCTTTATAGTTAATGACTATGCAAAATTTGGTAAAGCAAAGTGTGATACATTTCATACCGCTTTTGATGCATCGAATGTACACATTTCGTAAATTAATTACTCGTTGGAAGACCTCAACTGTTATAAAAAAATTGTAAAAGCAAGAACATGCCAAAATGACCAAACAATAAGCCATACCATCTACGGACAGAGCTTTGCATGAGGGAGATAACTCCGTAGTTTTATTAAATTTGGGGAATTTAGAGCAGTAATTTAAAAGTATCATTTCGTGCTAGCACCGAAGAAGTCGAAGTTATGCCATGGAAAGTCCCCAAAAATTGTCTCACCAAAATAAAAAATAGGTGCACATCTACAATATATGCAAGAGAATCTTTTTAAGTTTCATGAAATTCCATGAAGCTGTTTAGGAAGAGTTATGGATAACAGATGTGTACCCTCTTGTTGATATACTGCTAAGTTCATGTTATGCCATGGAAAACCCAAACAAGAGGCTCTAAAATACCCTGTATCGCTCACCTGGTATACCTGCCCCTTTTAAGTGTCATATGTTTGCAGCTTGAAAAACGAAGCTACATGTATGTACTTTTTTTGAAAGTTTACAACCTAAGGACCATGCATGCCATATTAACTTTGCTTTTAATTGCAATACTGGTTTAAGAGACAAAAATTTGTAAATATTGTTGCCTTCGTTTCCTATCATAGCGTCTTCGTGTGTAGCAGGGACAACTTGATCTCCTGCTTAGACAGATTTGTAATAGTATAGGTTCTTTTTGTACTGTCCATGTCTATTTGTCCTCTAGTATTTTTTGCAGACAAAACGAAGTTGAGCTTTGTGTGCTGGAACGACAACATATTTTTCGTGGATGGAGGACATTATTCCAGTTACATTAGGATTTTTGAAAGTCCTGAATCCCTTGTTCATTCATATTTGTCATACCAAACTGGAGAATTACTACAATAATGCTGTAAAAACTAGTAAAAAGTTCAGCCTCATCAGTTTTAATCTTTGACCAATATTCAATCTTCACCAATATTCGTGGCAGCTACCATGTTCAGAACTTCTTTGTACTGCTTTCGACAGATTGACTCTCGGGCGAATACTTTGGGAAATATGGTTAATCATCATTACGGTGAACAGCCTAGATGGCTTGGTCTTTGTCACTGGATTTTCTTCGTTCTAATAGCAGTTTCTCTCATGTCAATTTAAATATTTTTATACATCACTTCGCAATGTGACTAGCTGTCACACATAAATTCGTGACAGTGGATGAGTGAATAAATCTCCTCAGTATTTGATTTTCATATCACAAAGACTGTAATAGGTTTAGGTCAGTTATAATGTTATAAATATCATACATTAATCATTATTTCATTATCATTTCAGTGAATATTTGTTTGGCTAACCGATTAGATGTACAATTCGTTTGTATAAGTGACTACCGTCATACTGGCTATAATACTTGCATGTATAAAAAACGGCCATAGTAATAAAGGATATTTGGATTAACTGCCTATACATACCGACGGTCTATAGCATAAGAATTTTCTCCAGTGTTTAAAAATATGCAATAAAATTGTTTTTCTGCTGTCAGACCATATTCATAAAACCACTTTATGGAATAAGCAATACATACGAGAAAATATCTTTTATAGGGAGAGTAGAGAAGCAATTAACTGACATAGAAGTTATGGAAAAGGGAAAACCGCGGTTCGATTGGTAATCAGTACCTGAAAAAAAAGCCAAGAAAACGAAGACAAAAATTACATGGAACACATAAAGACTGAGATTAGATGACTATACAAAAAACTAAATGTGTAACTCCGACTCCACCAAAATCGGAGAGCATGAACCAGGTATACTGGTAGGGAGATCGTCCTCTGTTTTTCTGGAAACACCCATTGAGTTACTCATGTCATGTCTAGTAGGTCACATCCGGAAAAGCAAGAAGTATATAGTGACGGGAAATATCTGTTCTCATGGTGGAGATGGGCAAACCATAACGGTCTACAAGTTCATGGTGGTGGCCGTAAAATTTTTGAAGAGATGACTTGAATCTAGATGGAACATGAAGCTCATTCAGAAGCTTATCAGTCAAGTTTTGCACGATGTAAAAATCCTGATACTGGCTACATGCTCTGGAATAACGTATGAGGTGTGAAATGTTAACTCCATACGTTGGTGAATAGATAGAAGAACCAGACAAAAAGACAAAAAATCATTAACACACAACAAACAAAAGAAACAGAAAAAGACAATAAAAGAACCAAAGCGCTAGCAATTTGAACTCCACAAAATAACGGGAGTGACATCAGGTGCCCGGAAGGGTAAGCATGTCATGCTCCATTAACGGCACAGGTCATACTGTAGATGGAAATATCTGGCGAAGTGCCATTTCCGGTGAGATGTCAAATCCAGAATGACGAGGAATAGAGGATATTTTGTCGCATTTGCATTATAGATACCGCGTTTCGATCTACCAAATCATGATGGCAACCATAGAATTCCTGGAGTGATACTATTAACAAAGTCTGAAATTTTCTCTGACCAAGATTTTTATGTGACAATAATTTCTGTTAAGAAGTCGCTGTGTATAACAATGCATTAGGTGATATATAGAAATAATACACCGGTGACGTAGCTATTTTGAAAGAGAAAGTTCACAATTGGAAAAATAAAATCATCACATTTTTCCTAAAGCTTATATTTTAATCGTCCGATACTGGTCAGGGACCAATTATCGCCAATTTTTAAAGGTTTTTTGGTAATATTTTTTACAAAGTTTTCCCAAGAACAGAATAATTTTGCATCAATAAAGGTAACCTTAAGATAAAATGAAAATCATGTTTTC
>JAOXYH010473068.1:0-14059 GCA_028566455.1 Botula fusca | reverse complement strand
ATCAAATTAGAACAGGAGGAGATTGATTCCCTGTCATAGTGAATCAAAACTGTGAGGTCTTTTATCCTGGAACATAGATGTGTGAACAGTATGTCAATGAATACGAAAGCTACGTCTATTAAAAAAATCTAATGTAGCAGAAACGTTGTCCACCATTCACAAAATATGTTATTTTGCCAACAGATAAGGCAAAAACAACATTGTTTTAGTCTGCAAAAAATTTATATCGAACGCTCATTGCTATAAATAAAGAAAGATGGACAAAACAATAATAAATCAGACCTATACTGGTACAACTCTTCAGTCACTGTATTTGATACCAAAGTTACACAAAAATTAGTATTAATAACCTTGCATCAAATGATTTGTCAATTGTACCACCAAATCTCTTTCAAAACTGTTATCGTCCATACTTATACCTATCAAGAAAGGCATTGAAAGCTATCATAATAATTGTTTTTCAAGATATTGTGTCAATTCCATTTGGAATTTGAAGAACTCTAAAGATCTGATGGAAAATCTTAACCCTTTAATAGTTATTGTTAAAATATGATAGAGTAAAAGACTTATGATTTTTACCTTGTACATCACAGTTCCATATAAACAGCTGGTCTATATTCAGAGATATTATACATCGTCGAAGAAAGGAAAACAAAGATATATAAATTTTTGTTCTTGGCAGAAATTTTATATTCGGTTGTTTAAAGAAAAGCAGAGGGTGGTTAACCAACCAGTACACCTGGTCCAAGCTCTCGGTTTGTGGTGGAGTCCGTGTTGCTCATTTGCTCGTTTTGGTGTTCTGATTGCAGTTTTTTTCTGTTTCCGCGTCAGATTTATCTCTGTTTTCTTAAATTTGTCTTTGTCCCTCGATTTTAGGCGATTTGATAATCCATCTAACTGGGGTTTCCACAAATTTCCCATAAAAGGTAGTAAATTCTACAAGACAGTTACTAGAGATTAGGGGCCAAATATACAGATTGCTTTGACAAAGGTAAGAGCCTTAAAATTATCGCTTAAGATGCTCTTTATCCTGACGATAAAGTTTTCAAGCTTGACCAAAATGGTTTCATGTTTTGTAATGGGATACCAGTAGTCTCTCACTGACTCTTACCTCATATCCTTTTGTTCTTATGTCAGTTTAATAAGTCGCGCCAAGAAAATGATGCAATAGACGATATTCCAATTTGGTCAAATCCGATATTGTTCTGGTTTTAGTTGCGCCTACTGGAGCAAAACTGGTACCAGAACAAACATATTCAAATAGCAAAATATTTACATGTAACTGGTTAGAATACTAAAATAGTCCTTAAACGGTTTCAATCACCGGATTGAGGGTGATACTTATATTTATAAGCCTGGGAAATGATTATTAAAATGTTGCCAGGCAATTTTCACTGATCACGTGACAAAAGTCCGTTTCCCCAACCAATTTGACCTTTTGTCTTACCCCGCTTCACCTTACCGGAAGTCGTGTAATTGACGAGTTGTTTCCGGTTCTGATGAAATTGGAATATTGTCTATTCATTTAAATGATACCTCTAATGCAAAGAAAATGGATTAGTTCACTCACATTTTTGTATATAGTGCCAAAACATTTGATAGAATAAAAATGCCCTGGAAAATTAAAAAAATCAAGCTGAATTTTTTGTTGTCTTATTTCATGCTCGACAACGACACCGTATAATTTTTTAATCCTACATCATTTCACTAGTTATTCCAAAGTATAAACATATCATCTAGGGTAGTGTGAACTGTCTATATACCTGATAGTAATTTCCGCATATTCAATCATATCTATTAGATTTTTGTGCAATATTTGTTTGCGAGCTGGTGAGCTAACTTGTATGTTGACTATATATAAATGTTGTAGGCTTTAAATTAAATTCCCTTCTAAATTCAAAAGCAATTTGTTAACAGTAATATTAGATAGAGACCAAAGCATGGTATTCCGTATATATATTGATCATTATGTAATCAAATCATGATAATTAAAGACCGAAAACAAAACTTGAGAGGAAAATGTTGATTAACCTGTTCGCAAACTCAAGCTCTTACCAAATCATGAAGTAGAATTCATTAATAAAACAAATATAAATGTACATAACAAACTGAGATAATTCCTTTAATTTCAACTCAGTTAACCAATAATTGTGGAAACAGTCAATAATGCTAATATCACAGTGTACACGGGTTCTATAGATATTGTTGACAGTTTGCCCACTAAATTGAGATGTAAATGTCAAATCAGTATTGGTCGGAAACAAATGATTTCCGGGACTATTTCTGTGTTAAATCAGATATGTTTGATCCAATATAAAATTACATGAAGAAGGTACAAAGCATAGTTGCGTAAACTGACACTTTACCACGGTAATTCGCGTATCGTAATAGCAGTCTAACAGCAGTTCAGTTTTAAGTAATCACCCTTATTAAATCTACAGTTAGGTATTGATTCCGTCCCAATCACATTGCTCTGATTAAGTCAACCAAGAAACTGTTTTATCGTTAATCAAATATATCTGCTTACGATCAGTCATTATGTAATGGGACGGCAAAACGTGCGAGACAATAAGTAAACATCCTATTTTAAATTATCGCTGCTTCGTGAATTGTAAAGCCATTATAGTTTTATTTGACTGTGCTTCAAAAATATGAAGCTTTACGGGACAGGAAAATACAGGGGTTCATATACAGGTAGTTAAAGTTGGGGATACTGAACTGGAAACAGCGCTTTGAATTTTAGGTCTTGGTTCTGTTGTAGTACTTTTTTTGTACTACTCTTTTACACAAAGCTCTGTCCGTAGATGGGTTTGGCTACCTATTTCGATCATTTTGGCATGCGCTTGCTTTTATAAATTTGAACTATATTCAGCGAAAGGGTGAAATATAAAAATGGTAAATTTTGGAAAAAAGAATTAATTACTGATGTCACTATGACGTCACAGTTACGCTCATTATAAGCAAAAATCTATTTTTTTCCTATTTCTAAACTTTTAACCCAATATTTCTTTATAAAAAGGTTGTCTGTATTCCTGGACCAAAGTAAAGTTTTTTTTAAAAATATCAATCTCATCTAAAGTTATCGCAGTCGAGAAATTTGTAACGTTTTTTAATCAAAATATGCTTAAAAATCCGGAAATATTGGCAAAATGTGGATAAAATTATGAAATGGAATATTACTTTTGAAGGCGTTTTCAGGCGTTGAGATCAAAACTTTACGACAAGAGAGACAACTACTTCCCTTTCATTTGTAGCAATATTCCAGCAGCCCCTGTGTACGGAGTATATATTTCTCAGTTAATACGATACTCTCGACCGTGCGTTTCCTATCCAGACTTTTTAGATAGAGAGTTATTGCTGACTAGTAAGCTTCTCAATCTGGGTTTTTTTTTGGAAAGGCTGAATTTTTTACGGTCGCCATCACAAATTGGATGATCGTTATGGAATGTCTATCTCACAAATGATTAACGATCTGTTTCCTGTGTCATAGTGCAATCCTCGTCCTTTCTCGTTCATGACCGGATTTCGCCGTGAGTAACACAATGGGTGCTATATGTGGTGCAGGAAGAGAGTAAATCCTTTCAGAGCAACTGATTTTATCCCTGGTTTTTGGTGGGGTTCGTGTTACACCTTTTAATAGGTACCATTCTCACTTTTATCTCTAGTCCTTGGCAGATATCAAGATTGCAGCCGTCATTTAGAGCAAAAATTTGTAAGATGGCTAGTAAAGATTTATTTTGTGTCAGATTTTGCTCTCGGTGTAAGTATATAGTGATTATGATCTGGGCTTAGGTGAATTTCGAATTAGATATTAGTCTTAAAATTCAATATGAGAAAAAAAGCAATTAATAAATTTCTTGTTAATCACCATTCTAGCCTATCTTCAATGATCCCCGGTACATAAATCCAACCAGAAACGTTAATTTATGTAAAGATGTCTCTAAAACATCACTGAATGTAACGTCGAATCTGACTGGGCAACGTTGTACTTCCGACTTTAACTTCTTAAACTGTATTTATAAGTCTGCGTTAGAATGTAGAAAACAACATATTTCATTATTTGCTAGCACAAAAGTTTGATTTATGGTCGGAAATATCCGTTTATTGGCATCGCTAACGCGAGCAAGTAAACCAAATTTCCTGCCAGCAAATCATTTAATTGATGCCGGCAAATTATAAAATATTAAACTGTTATCACCTAAATATTTGTAAGTTATAAGGACTAATATTGTACATTTCTATGGAAGAGGTACCATTGGAGTGTTAAGTTCTCACTAAATCACACTGATTTTTATACAATCGTTTGTCATTGTTACAGTCTTGGTTTTAATAAGACTGTCTCCAGTGTAATCGTAATTTAAAGATTTTTTTTATTTTCAAAGACTAGTGGCTCAGTGAATAAATAAATCTAAATTTGTATTCATCCCAACGGTCTGTTGATTTCTTGACTAAGAACTTTCAGAGACAACGGGAATTAACATTAAACTCTCGGGCTATATCTAACTGAAACATTTGGAAAACTGTTGGTCTAGATAATTAACTTCAACGGATACTTATGACTGTACTTTTCCGAGAAAGATAATAAAGAAACTGATCTTTTGGAAATGTGATATATAGAAACGATTTCACAAGTTTCCTGGATTATAATTTTAAAGCTGCAGATATGTCAAGAACTCCATGTTTTATTGGAAATAGTCAGGCAAAGTTAAGGCAACACAACGGAGATAACACGAAGCTGAATATTGTTTTGTTCCTGTTGTCAAGGTAACACTAACACTGTAGACATTAATGAAGTTATATAATTCTTGCTTCAAAAAGGGTAAAAATAGAAAAAATATAATAAAATGTAAACATAGATAAAAGGAGAAAGAAAAGCACTGCTAGAAGACCAAAATGTTTTTTTTTTCTGAAATTGTGTTCACCAGAGATACCTTTAAACATTTTTGTACAAAACTAAAAAGGTTTGAATAAGTAAAAATATGTTATTGTCCCAGCAGATAAGGCTTCAAACAAAACTATGTTTGTTTGTAAAAAAATATTAAATTGGCTCTTCAAAGAACGTGGACTGAAAAATACATTTGGTAATCTAGCTACACAAGAACATCCAGTAATCAGAGAAGTGATCCTACAAAATAATAAATATTCTTTTTCTGCTATGGCATCAGTACAAAGGATGCAGATTAAGATCTTTCGTCCTTGGATTCTAAATCGCACAAAAATCCATATAAAGAAAGTTACGTTGCAGGCTCTGCTTGATGTTCAGCAAAACCCCAGTCTAACGTGCGTACCACCGTTCTGACCACGGTAAAAGATGTTCTTCAAAAATATTGTAAATACATGCATTCCAATAGCAGTGCTCATCAAAAATGGATTAAAAAATCTTTAATAAGCATGCAAAACGCAGTACAAATACATTGTTATTGGCCACAAAAAGTCTAGTTTGGTTAAAGATAGTACTGTATCTGACCCCCCTCCCCCCAAAAAAAAAATCAATTAACCAGCATGCTGGACTTTTTGATAGATAAATATATTGGTTTGGAGAACTTCTCTTTCAACGTTCGGTATTCCAACTAGTACGAATTGTGCCCCCTCCTCTCTGCCGATTTGTGTCTATATTTGTATGAAGCAGATTTTGAAAGACAAAAAAAAAAAAAAAAACATCTTGCCGAGTCCTTTATTTTCACATTCTGGTATATAATATCGCCAACATCACACCGAAGCAACACATTCAAATCAGAAATCGTACATACGTGAATCAAGGGACAAGGCAATGGTGTGAAAACAAATATACTTTCTCCAAATGCAACATTTTACGGATTAATTTCATCCCCTTCATCCAAGTGAACTTGAAATAAAGGACACAATTGGAAGCGGAAGGTTTGCTTCACCGTGAAATAGAAAAGATGGAGGAATGATTTCAGTCCAAATTGTGAACTTCCAATTTTTGAGTAGTAATATTCCCTCTGCTCCAGCTTATTGCGTTTTTGCATCCAACTTATAAGATACATCAGGGCATCCTCTGGAGAACTTTATCACGGATGTGTTTACCTTTCTCCTTGAACGGCATTTGGAAAAAGACTGAGATTATCACTACAGTTATGGGAGACATCACGAGTTGGTTCCATATATCGTTTCTTTATCTCAACTGACCCCAGACATCATAGATCTTGCCTTTTTACATGTATTCGTGATCACATGACTGGTGATGGTAGCATAGCAGGAGATGCTTACCCTGTTGACTTACCTTGTTTTCCCCATCTGGGATTCATGTGATGACATTCACGAAAGCTGATATTCTTTATATAGCTGATGTTGTCATTTTACGGGTTAGTTCACGTTCTCACGTTCAATCAGTCTCTTATCAATAACCAAATAACATTTCCGGAGTCACACTGAATAGACAGATCATTTCTACTACTCATTATATTGGAAAAGACAACCGCGACGCACAGGGAGACTATTCCATAGCTCCATGACCTTGATCCTGTGGAGCTGCTTAAAATTATATATATGCTGCTACGTCGACAACAAGGTGATTTAGACAATGGCAAACAATGCACGTAGAAATAAAAAAAATAAAAGTTCTTCAGAATTTCAAATATATTTTTATTCGTTATTGTTATGTTATACTATACATAAAGATGTAGTAAAAACAACTATTATCAAGTTCTGAATATGGAAAAAATTCTAAACGGGGACCGAACAACACTGATAAATCTCTCACTGAATTAATATGTTGTTCGGGCAGTCTTTTTAATATTCTTTCGTAAATTATTCATTTTTCAATTTACTTCATTTATATTTACCAGAAACCTTTCTTAACAATTGATGAAACATTTTCTTTTTTCTTTGTTTCCTTATACATTTATTGTGACTTTTTATGCATGCATCTGCTGTAACGTTTTCATGGATGATATATGGCTTTGATGTCGCTTTCAGAGAAAAGAGAACAGATATCCTTTCATCAGCCAAAACTGATATTGGGAATGGAAAATGATGATGATCGTGTGTGAGACGCATAAACATTGGCGAAAACAAGTGAAAGTAATCATATACTTCTTTCGTTATCACAATAGAAAGTCAATGGAATTCTGCAGCAGTATCAAAATGTTTGACTTCTCTTCACTAAAAGACAGACTGAAGGAATTGGTTCATCTTTTTTTTATCAAAAATAATGGTCAACACAGACAGCAATATCTTGTTTTGGGAAGATATAAACCTTACTTTGTTAAACACTACTCTGATTCTCACAGTAAGTACCCTGAGACCCTACTAGCTGACTTGTTCCTTCAGAATATCGACAACAGAATACTGAAGCAACAGGTTCAAGCAGCAATCCAAAACTCGCCAATCCAGAGACGAGGCAAAAGGGCGGATAAAAACAACCAACCAGGAATAAAAGAAATGAAAATCAAAAATATGTAGCAAACAAGCCAAATAGAAACAGACAATACGAGAACCAAAGCACTAGCAATGTGAACTCCCACAAAAACCCGGGAGTGACATCATGTGCTCCGGAAGGGTAAGCATGTCCTGTCCCTTTAACGGCACCCGTCACATTGCAAGTGAGTACAAGAAAACTAATATTTTTAATATTTCCGACTGAGCTTATCTGAAGGCTTTTTAAATATATTTACCTGATTTTATAGTAACCAACCTCTTAAAAACAATTATCTTTCTTCATTACTATCAACTCTTCTCCAAAAAGATCAATCGTTTTGTACACGGTCCTATTTTGATTTTTAATATAACATTTTACGGATGCACTAGATTCCTAATTAATCTGGCTCACTGGAGTTGCTGGAGACCGGTATTAATTTTTACCGACGACAAGTTTTTCTGGAGCATTTAAGCAGTCACAATGGTTTCAAATTTATGCTTTTGATTATGTACATTTGACAATCACAATCATGCAATTGACTGATACTAACTAGTGCTTCATATTGTCAGCAACCCAAAAAGGGTTCTTTCATACGTAAAAATGTTTTTCTTCTCTTTTTAAAGAATTTAAAATTTTCATTTCTGTAACATTTTAATGACAGGTGATCTTACCATCCACCATAATGTGAAAGTGAGAGTGCTGTAATTATGATACACATACAAAAATATATTCTTACTATCCCTAGAAAGTGGCCTCATGGTAACACTGTGATTAAAGAGGCTCTATTTTGATGAAGTTTGTCTAGTGGTCCAAGGCACTGGTAGTAATGCAGGCGATTGCATACCGCAGTATCACAACGGTGTGAGTGCAAGTCTCGCTGAAACAAAATCTAATTCTAACACTGTTTAGTCCAAATTTTAGATACGTCTAAAAATTAACTATTGGCAGGAAAGCTTTCGGGTAAGACTGTATAGTTGACGGTGGGGAGAAATTCTTATAACTATTTTCAACTAATGACTTCATATAAATGAAATGTCAAATTTGCAGTTCATTATACACGGACGTACACATGATATCATATGCTTAAACGAAAGACTGCCGCTATCTTCCAAGACAGCGGAACCGACTTCCAGGTTTCAGCTGACTACGGAAGAAGAAATCAATTTGATATTATAAAAAGGAATAAAGAGATGATTACAGTATCCTTGAAAACGATTCTTGCATACGTTTCATAATTAAGCAGAACTATACTATGGACTCCGATTCTGTGAAAGAACTGGACAATGTTCTGAACACTTCTGTGTTGATTTCTGCAAGCAGGTTATGGAATCAAATATACACGAAATAGCAGTGTGCATGCAGTTATTAATATATTGCGTCTGTTAGTTTATACTGTATTAATAAGTTTTACATTTTTGATAACAGTCGTGGTCTTCCAAAGTTTTGGTCCCTAGCATCACTGACGAGTAAATGTGCACGTCTGATGCACCAAAATCGGTATGAATAGTATCACACTTTGTTTTAAAAGCACTGTTATTTACGATAGAAGAAGTGCAATTTCTGAAATTACTGATGAAGAAAAAGACAAAAAGTCACAAAATATACCGGACAGAAAACAGACACAAAATAGTAAACCGCAAAATTAAAAACTAAGTTATAATAACAAAAAATTATCCGTCGGTAGTAGTAAAATGTTGCGCCGTAGGCAGCGAAACCGTCTTAATTTCAGAAGAAAGAAGGTCAAATAGTTGTCATGACATTAGAATCACTGTAACTGTCAAAATACAAGGTATGGAGATACAGTTCAAGAATTCAGCTGTTGAAACATGATTTTTGTTCTGTTTCAGTCGATGTAATAATATAATTAACAACTGCAGACAAAGTAACTAGCGATACCTATTGTCGCTCGTACTAGATAAGTGACCAGGAAGACCAAACTATTGACTTCCACTGCGCGACAGTCATCAGTTTGCTCTTCCATGTCTCTAGTCTAGCACTTGAGTCAACAGATATTGCTAGTGACTTCGCATGCGGTTATTAAGTATATAATCGTTTCGGATAGCCTATTTTCCGCTTCAAGACAATTCACTATAATTGAATTAACAATTGAATAACTAAGGAAAAACGAACTATATCTACAATTTCGCAGCAGGTCTCAATAAAAACATGTGAAGTATTACTGTTCTATTCCTTTTAGTAATGTATCTGTTATTGTCCATCCCGGAGATATGGAAACAAAATAGCCAATTAGATAATTTCGCATAGCCTATTTCCACCCAGAAAATTGTTACACATTTTCAAACATGACTTCTTCTACATTGTATCTACATTTATTTTTCAATAGTTATTCTATTTATTTTAATATAAATGTGCGTTCAAGAAGTATCGAAGCAACAAGTAACGGCAGAAATTCGTAAATATGTGAGAAAGTGAAAACTAAAGAGCAAATACTAGAACAAAACAAAAATAACATTACAGTGCAAAAAAATAGCAAAACAACCCAAGAACCAAAGCACCAGCAATGTCACCTCCACAAATAAAGTAAAAACAAAAAACAAATCAAAACAAAACAAAACCAAAGAGAAGCATGTTCGGCTCTTTTAATGGCATCCATCACAAATGGAAATATCCGATGAAGTTCCATGTCCGATGAGATATGAAATCCAATTTGACAAGAACTCTTACATAAGATATCTTGTCGCATTTGTGTATCGATCTACCAAATCATGTTAGCGACCATTGAATTACTGGAGTGATAATATTAACAAGGACTGCACATAACCCTGACCAAGAAGCTTTTGTGACAATAATTTCGCTCTGTTTAAAAAGGGACTGTACATATCACCCAAATGACAGTATTGAAACTTATCAGTGTACAAATATACTCGTGGTATGAAGTATACGTGACTGTGTCGCTGCTGTGTTCAATTTCTCAATGTGGTTATCCTTAAAGTTAGGACTATTCAGAGAAGAAACATCACCTAAAAATAGAGCTAGACTTACAGGACTAGGCTAACTTTTCTTTTCCCTGCAGCAGCCTTTGTATGAATCGCTTCATATGTATACAAGAAGAGATCGGTAAAAAGCGACGCACAGTTTGTCGCAATTCGAATTACATTTATCTGTTGAAAAACGTGTCCTCCAAACTGAACAAATAAATTGTCTATGAGAAAATCCAGCATACCAATGATCAACATTCAGAGTAATTCATGTGACAATCAGTATGGTTTTTAATTAAAGTAAACCTTTTCTTTACCTAGCACTAAATAGGCATACCATTGTATACGTTTGAAGTCAACAAACACAGGTGTATAAGATCACAGATAATAGATTTAAGTGTATCACGTGGAAGAGTAGTATATATACGGTAGAGAATATCTTTACAATGGGTAAGGTTAATCATAGGATAGATATTCCTGCAAGTCCTTGGAATTTTTGAGGATCCACATCTGATTTTCACCACACGTTGAGAACCCTCTATAGTGCACTTGGCAGACGCAGCAATATGCCTCTGATTATATAGACGCTTATGTAGTTGAGAAATCCAATAAACGAAAGGGAGGATTTTGTTTCCATCGCATACAGTCATACCAAAGGAAGACATCATAGATACATGATACATTATGATCATACATTATTGATGATGTTTTCCTCCGGTATCGTAATTATTGTGCAGGTTAAGTTTCCGATTGAATTGTTTATACTAATCGCCATAGCCAATGTAATGTATTTTGAGGACAAAAATATTCTTGTTATGGGCCTTGTTAGCTTCTCATTCGTGACTACTTACAGGATATCGCCCTGAGTAACACCAGGGATGCCACTTTTGAAACAGTAACTGCTTGCCCTTCCTGATCATTGAGTTCTGATGCTTCGACCTCTATCAAAGTCCCACGACCACATTTAGAAAAATGTAACATTTTCATAGCGATTATGGCATTCGAGTTATAACCATCACTCCTAGAATGGCTGAACATTTTCCATCATTCAGTTTATCAATCTTTTTAGGTCTGTCAGAGTATAAATGATAACAACAGTTATTGTTTAGGGGCTGATAATTCTGTCACCAAAATCGTTATGTATGCGACGGTAAATGCCGGTCGCTCCCTGTTTTTGCAAGACCAATAATTGACTGCTTAAAGTAATAGTAATATTAAGAATAAGAAGAAATACATTGGGACCTTCCCTTTGAATAGGGTATAATTTACTATTTCAAATTAAATTTATATATCAAGAAATAATTACATGTTATATGAAATGGCTAAACAAATATTTGCGTAGAAACTACTAGTATTAAAAGATATAAGATTGCACAAGTAGATTATTCTTTTATACATATTGATGTCTAGTAGATGCTAATTGAAAAACGACAGTAAGCAAGCACAAATGAAAAAAAAAAACATCGAGTTGTTCTTGTACATGTCCAACTCTTGTTTGTCGATAGTGGCTATCGAGTTCATAATCAATTTATTTATGGGAGCATGCCGAGGAGGGGAACTTATTGGAAGGGGCTGTTAGGACCTTGGATCAGCCTGGAACTATCTTTTTCATGTTTTAAGTACAAGCCATATCCATAGGTTTGGGGAGTGAAGCGGGTTTGAGATACAGCCCATCACTGTGAGGTTTTACACAACAGACTTTACCACCCTTTTTTAGGTACAATCCAGACCCAACATTGTTGATGGCTGCATATCTCAATCGAATCGATGCACCCACACCCAAAGCGTGTAGTGCGGTTTTCGCCAGCATGTGAAGTGCCGCAGAGGATAGAACAGTCAACATTTGTAAGAATCCTCCAAGTTTTGGTTTGTTGTGTTTCACTTGGGTAGCAGTCAGTCCAAAGATCATTTCACCTCTACCACTCTGCAACAGCTTGATGATCATTTGAGTTTGTCGACGAAAGAGTAGCATCTTTTGTTTACCTCTCAGATCGGCATGGGACAATCGGATGCTCACAGGGCACTCATTCTCTGCATCGAGGTGAAGTTTGTTTACCTGACCTTTCGTTAAGTTCAAACCATACTCTTGATAATCCATTAATTTATTCTTTGAGAAGATCGATGGGGCGACCGTTTGATTGGTGAGATAAGTTTTCATGCGATTGCTCGTCCGCAGTGGTACGGGTAAATATACCGAGTTTTCGGGTTTTTGAGAATATTCATATCTGGATCGACGGTCGGGAAGAAGCTTTAGACGACGGATTGTTGCGATCCATTGACATAGCTCCCACTGATGATCTCACTGTTTACGAGAATGTTGTTAATGCTAATGATGTTCACGTGTGTTTCCCTTCTGTGTAACCGTTCGTGGCTCTGTCTTACATGTAAACCTGACGCTCAAACCCCAACACAGTGTTGATGCTGTTATCGGCATTGAGGTCAACTTGATAGCTTGATAGTCTTTAGCCAGGGTGAGGGTAGTTCTTTTTTTGTAATTTTTTATTTTTCTTTTCACATATTACACAGATGACAAAAATTACAGTACAGTTGTTTACAAGAAGGTCTGTGGCATATTTTTGCACAGTCTACATGGCCAAAAAGGGACGACATAAAAAGAAAAAAAAAAGATGTACACATTAATTCAGTGCCTATAAACTTCAAGTACCATTCCACACCAACATCACTTATAATTGCATGTGTGGCTGTATATAGCAAAAAATGAACTTTCTGTCAGGCATCCTGTCCTTGATCTGTCTTCTCCACCGAGAAGCAGCCGGTCATGGTCAAACTAGGAGAGGGGAGACAACTCCCACAAAATGGTAGTTAACAACTTGAAGTATGCAGTAGATATTAATGTAAAAAATTGTTTAGAAGACCACAGCTAGATGATTTACACAGAACAACAGATAATCAAGACCCATAAAGATATACATCATCAAAAATTTCAAACTAAAGTGAGGTCCTCCTTTTCAGAATACCAGTCATTGTAGCTTACTCATATGGAATGGCACTTGAAGTTATAGATACCAAGTCATTCATCCACAGGTTACTTGTAAAAGCTGAAAATTATGTAACCAGAACCAGAAATATATGTACTTTTAGTACATTGCTACTGAACTATGTCAAGATAATACAATACAATATATACACATATATATATTGCACTATCTCGACATAGTACAACATACATATTGTACTATGTCAAGACAATACAATATATATACATATATATGTTCTGGTCACCACTACATTTGTACAGCAAAACATGGAATAGTGAACGGAAGGAACTACAATATTAATGTTAAATGAACTTATCATTATATTACAATAAGTATTTCTGGATGCACTTTTCCCACTGTCCATTTGTGTAGTGCATCCACTGTAAATGCTAATTTAAGTTTGAGTTATCTCCCCCTAATTATTATAATATATGCTGTCTTACAGATTCCCATTTCAGATCTAATTTTTTGCCCATTGCTGGAGTTCTGTAGAAGGTTACCGCAAGTTTTTCAGTTTGATAGGTATTTCTTAAAAAACTAATTAATCCAATTTGAGTAGGTTTTGTATTGTTGCATTTGCAGATATAAATGAAGTACTTAATGAGAACAATGAAGAAGTTAGTTAGGGTATCACTGTTACCTGATCCCAAGATAATGTCTTCAGCAGCCATTGGTATATTAATGTTACATTTATTCTTGAAGGTTTCTCTTACTTCTAACCACAGATTTTTAACTACTGA
>JAOXYH010471961.1:0-14068 GCA_028566455.1 Botula fusca | reverse complement strand
GAATAAACGGAATAAATAGTTCATTATAATTGTAGTGGACGCTTGTGGACCGTTTGTTGTTCGACTCTGTAGTTAGAACACATGTCA
Organism: Botula fusca; assembly: GCA_028566455.1. Classification (NCBI taxonomy): domain Eukaryota; kingdom Metazoa; phylum Mollusca; class Bivalvia; order Mytilida; family Modiolidae; genus Botula; species Botula fusca. The sequence goes on along the minus strand of JAOXYH010471961.1, from coordinate 13,981 downwards.
ACTCTAAACTAAGTGGATATTTACTATTTTTTAAGTTTCTTTTTTTTTTAGCTTTTTACATTGATAAATTTATATTTTATGACTATCATAATTCTTCGTTCTTTATGACTATCATAATTCTTCGTTCAAATCTTTAACTGACATTTTGGTTCGGGAAATTTGTTGTATGTCATTTAGTTATTTTGCTGACTTGTAGTAATAAGCTTACAATTAGTACGATTGTGATGTAAACTTTGGTGCGCAATTGTAATAATAAAAAGTGAGCTGATGTGAGACCTCTTAATTGCAAAAAGTGCACAAATATAATGACGTAACGCACAGTGTTGCAGGTTTGACTGAAATTTTATATGCGTTAGTGCCATATTTCTTTGCGAGTTCTTACTTATCATACGCATTTCTTGCTTATATTTGTACGGTAGATAATTTCCGATGTATAGTATGCTAAAATTGCTTAGTAATAAAGAATTCGACGAGTAAATCCAAATATTTGGCAAAATCGGGTCTTTTTACAATATGTAAAATGTAACATCGAAAACCGAAAGTCCTACTTCAAACCCCGTTTCTTCAAAACTGTTAAGTTAAAACTGACCCGATTTGGTATGTAATTAGCATAGACTTTATACTTAATGACACTATATTTTCATTATCATGTGTGACGTCATTCGGCGTCCAGTGATGACGTAACAATAGGCCATGAAATGTAAAGATTCAGGAAGCATAAAAACCTCAAATTTTGTCCAGTTATTTTTTGTAACTTTGCGGCAAACTTTACGGAAAATAATAATTATTCAGAAATACGTTTTTTCTCTTCTTTTTGTTTCTTGAATAAGAAAACTCTATGTTGAGAAATGCCAAAATGGCAAGAGTTTAGTCGTGTCTAGCCGTTTTGTTACCAACGACAAAACTCCGCTTTTCATTGGTGCATTCTAGGTTTCGGCATCCTTAACATTTTTAATAACAATTTAAATTAAAAACTAAAACCATTTTAGAAATACGTTTTTCTTCAAATAAATTAAAAACAATTTTCTTCGCACAATTCATTATAACAACTGAGAAATTAACAATCTCCCACGTCTAGCCATTTTGTTACTGGACGTCTTTTTCGAATTCCAGAACGTTACGTTTTGCAAATCAAAATCGTGCGGAAGTTTGGTCCCCTATATGCATTCTGCGTACGAAGCCTATAACAAATGTCATCTATATAGCGGAACGTACCATAAAACATAACAGTATCATGACAAAAGTTGGTAAAATTTTAAATCCCAATACTTTCTATATAAAAATCTCCCTATTTCAAGAAAAGCCATCCTATACTAAGGAAATACAATGTATGCACACTGGAAAGAAAAACGTTGATTTTTTCTTTTTTACGGACCAAACAAACAAAAAGGTAGACCAAAGTATAGCATATTATTATTATTGGCATCATATTGCGAAGATGCTGCATTGCAGAAAAAAAAGAAAAACAATCCACACACAAGAAAAGAAAAAAAAATACAAAAGAGCGGTAACCAAAGTTTCAATAGTTGATCAAACTCAGTTATGCTTTCCAACTTTACGTACGCGAATCATAACAGTGTAGAAAAACAACGCACTAGAAGAGGCCTTCCTCGTTGTACAGACGATAAAATTGTCTATTCAAATATCCTTTCTGCTTCTATAAATCATCAAAATGGTCAAGAAAAATTAAAGTTTACCCCATTCTTACATATATGTTCTAAAACTGTAGAGTAACCAGCTTGCAAATTATAACTCGAAAAGACAACAATCGTATGTATTCAGTATCAACGTGGTTGTATAGATTCAACAGTGGGCGTTAACATTACGAACAAAGAAACATTTTTCGACATGAAAACTAAAATGCCTAAGGAGTCACACTGAATTTCTTGACAAAGTAAATATACGTGCGCCTTTTTACCGTTATGTTTATATTTTTTGACGTTACGCTAGATGCGTCAACACCGTGCGCTACGTCTTTACACATTTTTTTTTCTTTTATACTATTATCATTTTTAATAAATACATCTTTTACTTACCATGACCATAACAAAATGTCGATATAGCCAGGAAAAGAACAATATGTACTATTGTTTTCATCGCTATCATCATGCACTAAAAAGGTTAACAAACTAACTAAATATGCTGACATCCGAGGTTGTTTTATGTAGTATTTAACGGCCAAAGCGTTTCGTTTCATCTTCCAATCAAACTCTGGACCCCTATGTCATTACGAACATCATATCCGTTCCATGTAGATTATATTTTTGATTGACAGTAAAAAATTTACTTCCCATCAAAAGTTTAATAATCTTCTTCACACAATATTTAAAAATAAAAAAAAATGTCCAACCCAGGCTTGTTTGCTACACCACATGTACATTTGATCAATACAAAGAAATTTATTTCTATCAATGAAGCTTTAATATGAATATGATAATATTACGATATAAAATTTTGGATCAATTTCCTCATTTGCTATACTTTAACAAGAATATCATGTAGCTCTCCTCTGCTTGGCTTCAATTTAAATAAAATTGACGAATATACGTGGAAAAAATAAAAAATATAATTACTATTCTGAAAATATGCCTTAAAAGAATAATACAGTATTAAAATCATGCATGGTTAAATTAATAACTAATTCGTTATTCTTTGGCTATTCATTTCATATTCATGACATTCGTTAAGGATTCGTTAGATTTTATTTGGTATTTTGTTAACGTTCGTTTGATATTTATTTGACATTCATGTGTTCTCATTTGAAATTCGCCTGATATTCAACTGTTCACGTATGTTGTGTGGAAGACTGTCTGTGTCTTTGAAGGCTATAAAGTATTTTGATCTTTGTAATGTAGAAATAACTGACTCCAACGACTAAATAAATTCACCGTATTAATGTTTAATGTATTCGATCATTTGCGCAAGTTTTTGTTGTTGATCGATTTCTGCTTTTGTTTGTTTCCACTTTTTTGCCTCGACAACAAATATGGAAATAAAAGTAATAACAAAATACAGAACACCATAAGTCAGAGTTCTTTAACTTTAAAATATATCGGGCCAAAAGCCGTTAAAATGGCTAGATTTTAATAAAGATTCTAACATTGTTAGATTATGGTGTACAGATGTGCTTAGTATGTTTCGGTCTTCTTGGTAGTTTTTAATTTCAGTGAAACTCGATATATTGTTATATCAAGTTATAAAGATGTGTATATGGTAGGATGTTCTATTTTTCAAGATTCAACCTAGTAAATTTCGCCTAACCAAAATGAAGACATTATTGCAACATAAGTCAAAGAAAAATCGGGAATAGAACGCAGATGAAAGTCAGAAAATTTTTGGGCAAAGACAGAGTTCAGAAAACAAAGACAAACTCATCTTATATAGTTTGTTAGATTTCATTGAAACTTTGACGTGTTAATCTTAGTATTAATATAATTAAAAGTTAGTAGTTGCTTATTTTCTTTAGGCATGTCACTTCTGAGAGGCCTCAAAACTCCCTCCAAACTTCTGAGAGGCCTCAAAACTCCCTCCAAATTCAATGTTATAAGTAGGGGTATTAGTCTAGTTTTGCAGACAACACTACTTTTATAATACGTACTTAGAAATTTATGTATCTTGCTAAATAGCGCAGATTACCAAGGTCACACGTACATGTACAATAAAACTCAAGGAGGTCAGAACTATTGAACAACACGAACGTCCATATGTGATAGTGAAATCAGGTAGCCCGGAAGTGTAGGCATTTCTTGCTTCATGTAAGACATTTATCATGTTGCATCATTTTATAAAGCTATAAACAAGACAATAATCAGGAGGGTAGGACAAGAATCTAAATGTCTAAAAGACTGGATTAGCATAACGATTGGATAGTTCGTGGTGACGTAAGTAAAGTTTCTATATTTGCGCCACGAACCTTGGATCAAAGCAGTAGCTACTCTCTTACTAGGAGTCCTTAAAGTGCTCAAGCGAGCAATCGAATTGCCGCATCTCGATTCCTGGAGTGATATTGTATGATTTTTTTTTAATTTAAACTCTGATAATATAACTCACAGACTCAAATAATCGGTGAAAAAACTCTACGGCCGCCATCATGCCTTGAAGACACTTATGCTATGTTCAATCGACAATGAGAACAGACATGTTCCCTTCATTATAAGCGTCTTCTGCCTTTTCAGATGTGACTAAAAGACACGACATGAGTAACTCGACGGGTTTTGTTTCTAGAGGAGCAAAGGTCTCTTACTCTTGACCTACCGGTGCACTTGCTTCATGCTCCCGTATTTTTTAAGTTAGAGTTGCACGTTTACTTGTTTCCGTTGCATGTGATCTGATATCAGTTTTATGTGTTCAATGTGATGTTTGTCTTTGTTTGGATAGGTCCACCTTAGCCATTTTTTTTGCTTATCCTCCTTACCGCGGTTTCCCATTACATGTATTTATCATCAAACGGAAGACTTTTACATTTAATTGATAGACGTAACTGATAGACGTTAACGATGATCGGTTTTCGTTCGCCTAAATCATACTGTTTAACATGATATTAAAATACTATTACAACTGTATTGGAATGTATTTTTATTTGTGTCTGGGGCAAAATAGCATACATCTGTACTTTAAACATTTATCTTAATAACTATATTCACTGCCACGCGGAACTCCAAATTTTATGAATCAAATACAGATTTTAAAAAAATGGTTGTGTTTACTTTCAATAATGTACTATCGTGTCAATTTATTTCCGTCGATAATGAAATTTTTGTTTCCGAGAAACTGAGTCCCTGATAGTTGATTCTTTATTACAAAATTTACACGCAGTCCGTAATTTTTAACTTACATTGAGGGGAAGTGATCTCTCGTGTCTTCTAAATACGGGACTTCACGGTTATCGTCGCCATCTTGGATAGGGGGCATAAGGGGCAAGTTGCCAAGCGACAACGTTTGTTTACTTCCGGATTTTTTCGTAGCGGCAATTTTGACGAAGATACATTTTAAGAGCCTGTGCTGTGTATCATGAGAGAAATATACAACATGTAGATAATTTATCAGAAGTTTAAGGTATATAATATTCCGTGAATAATCTTAAATTGCAAGAAAAGGAATAATATTATGGAAAAAGTGTGTTTAAAAAGGGGTGTGGCTTTTTAACGAAACCATCAATAAAGCAATGGATGTACAATCAAGACTCCTGACAATAACCTTGAATTATTAAAGCAAGCTTAGAGATCATAAGACATGAAAATATTCATCAATTATTAGAAAGTTTGATGCATTTTAATGTCAAAAGAAAACCCATAAATACAGTGCAAAAGGGGGGTCCCTGACATTCACGGATCTGCAATAAAGATCCCCCAGTCTGTATGAACACCGTATAAATAAAAACACTTACATGTATGTATATTTCTTGTTCATATCACCTCAAAACTGCATGGAAGTCAGCTTATTGATCCTTTATTTTATCAAATTGTAAAACAAAGGAATTATGTTTATACCAGTTACACCTCATCAGCAGTGCATGCTTCAAATCAAAATGTTGGAAATATGATCATGATGACAATATAATAAATTTGTTAAACCAATCTATGGTTCGTGAAGTGCTACTTGAGAGGCAAAGAAGAAATTGACCGGTGATCAACAAAAAAGTATTCAAATACCAAAAACAAACAAACAGAAAACTGTCGTGGTAGCCTAAAGCCACCTGATGAGTACCCTTGGCAGGGACGAAACAGTTTTTCATTGAATAAGGCTTCAATTTATTACATTTCCTTTAAATTTTCATATTAACCAATTATAAGTATTTGCCAGGCTATATCTAATATTTAAGTATTGATCATTTCAGTATCTGATTGACCAGTTTTTTATTTGGCACTTGACATGGTATTTACCATTATAAATTCCAATTGACCAGTATTTGCCTGTAGTTACCACTGGCATGGAAAATACTAGTATTTACCGGTATTTTGACAGCCTTACCAAAAAAAGAAAAGACAAACAAGGCATGTTCAAAACACATTGTAAATGTAAAAAACATCCAAAAATACATTATTTCAAGACAATGTACAAAACTTGGCAGGTTTTGTAGCTTAGTAGGATAACGATTATTTAACTGTTACTTAAAAGGGTAGGGAGGTTATTTTTTTCTTACTATTCAAGAAAAATATTTATTTTGCTGCTAACACACGGTTTTGTTTAAGAACTTGACATATAATTTATGTTAAAGGCTCTCAGTTAGAACATTAATTTTTTCCTCCTCCTTGATTTTCTTGCAATCATAGCCTACCTACCCTTTCTGAGTTAAATGGTCGTTCCCCAACATTGGACATGGTGGGGTAAATGGTCTCGACATGACAATATTAAGAATTGTCTTATTTCTTTTGTAATTTCAGATTCAGCTGAATAATCATCTGCATGCTTTTGGATGCTTGTAAACATGTACCTGTAACCTGCTTAATACCTTACCAGCTTCTTCTACATAAACTTGCATGCAGCTTTTAACTAACAAATCTTACTAGCATGTCTTGTAATGGGTGGAGGTGATCGGTGTAGCATTGGTATTTGTAACAATGATAGACGTTACCCTGACAACTTTGTTAAAAGGTCTCATGTTTCAAATCTACAGTTTCATTCCCTGCCAAAAGACCCACATCTCAGAAAAATATGGCATGATAAGATACGCCAGGGTCGTGAAAATTATATTGAAAGGGACAACGTAAAAATTTGTTCAAATCATTTTCAGGATGGTGAAAGGACCTTTCGTTGTCCTATTCCTACACTTTTTCTAACTAATAGTGATTTGAAAAGTCAGAAGTCACCATGTAAGAGAAATCCAGTAGCAAGGGGTGATGTATCAAGTGAGAAAAAAAAAGAAAAAGGAGGCAATATCAAGTACAGTTACCAGTGAAGATGTTGCTTCATTTTCTTTCACATTATGCATTGCATCAATTCAGCTCACAAGGGATGCAGATGTACATTTTTATACTGGTTTGCACAATACAGCTACATTTAAAGTGTTGTTTGATTACCTAAGTTCTAAGGCATCTGTTATGCAATACTGGAAAGGGCCAAGACAAACACTTAAAGAGGCCCCATTGAGATATTCATTAGATGATGATCCCAACATTTTTCTTAAACCAGGACCAGGAAGAAAACTTAGATTAGAATCTGAAATGCTTCTAGTAATGATGAGGTTAAGGTTAGGACTGCTCCTGCATAACCTAGCTTTCAAGTTCCAAATTTCTGATTCTCTTGCGAGTTCTATTTTCCTCACATGGGTCCGGCTTATGTGGCTAGAACTTAGTCATCTAATTATATGGCCATCAAAGAGGGTCATCAAGCAAAATCTGCCATCATGTTTTAGAACATATTATCCACATGTGAGATGTATTATAGATTGTAGTGAAGTATTTATTGAAACCCCGTCAAGTTTGGATACTCAGGCACAATGCTGGTCTGAATACAAACACCATTGCACTATAAAATTTCTGGTGGCGATTACACCGAATGGTATGTTTAGTTTTGTATCACCTTGCTATGGTGGTCGTGCTTCAGACAAGTTTATTACTAAAGATTGTGGTTTCTAATTAAAGTTAGAACCAAATGATCAAGTGATGGCAGACAGAGGGTTCAAAATAAAGGAAGATTTAATGACTGTCCAAGCCAAGCTTCCTATACCACCTAGCACTTGTGGTAGTTTAGCTATGTCTGCCAGTGCTGTAACAGAAACCTCAAGAATCGCCAATGTTAGAATTTATGTTGAACAGGCTATAGGTCGACTTAAAACATTTAGATTTCTGAAGAATGAAATACCAATATCGTGCTTGCCTGTTTCTGATGATATAGTTGTTACCTGTTGTGCTATTTGCAATTTGCTTGATCCACTATGTTCATGATTTTACAAGTAGTAAATTGCAAGGCAAAAGTACATCTATTATTTGATTTTTTTGTTTTCGAAACTTTTATCCATCAAAAACTGTCATATTCAATCATTCACTAATGTTAATGTTATCAATAGAAAATAATAGCACAAAAAAACAACAACAAAAAAACCAAAAATTGTGGATATATATTAAGTACATGTACTTAAATTTCTCTGAGCAAAGACCTAAATATCAAATAATTGATGTACAGAAATTTATTAAAGACAGCTTTGGTAGTTAGTTACTAGTAACATTTTAATGCATTGCTTAAATTGTTAACAACCACACAGCTCTGTTCTAATAACATGCATTTGCAATATGTATAAATACATGCAGATCACTCCAAATTGATTCATATCTCTTATATAAGCATGATCCAAAATTGTGGAAGCCATCTGCAACTGCAATTTTTTGCTTCATATTTTGTATCACTGTCTCATCTCCAAAAATCACTTAAAATACTTATTTTTGTTAATTTTATTCCTGAACAAACGGAATAAATATTTATCCCTTTAAACATTTTTTTTTAAAATCTAGTCAAAATAAAAAAAACATTCAATTTGGAGTGGTCATATACTACATGTAATATAATATATATGAAGAAAATCATATACTAAACTTATTCTAACCAATATTCAGTATGGGACACATCATGAAAGTATAAAAATTAGACATTCCATCTTTACTGACAAGTGATCAAACTTTATCTAATTCAAATTATTAACCTGTTCCTTTGTAATGAGACTTAATTGTAGGAGGTAATTTTCAAATACAAGTGAAAATCTTAGGGAACGACCATTTAAGCTTTGAGGGTGCATGATGTTTTTTATTCATTCAGATTTTTTAGTTCTCTAGAATGAAGTTCCAAAGCATTAATGTCATACCTCAGGGTGTTTCTACCAATTATAAGCAATAGAATATTTTTTTTGTCACACCGATCATGATATACTTTTAAAGAACATATCAGAAATTCATTTTTTGGCCTCCCTTGATCAAAATATTTTTGTATCAGAATATTTTTTCAGAAAAAAACATGGTATAACAAGCCCCCTCCCCCTCAGTTAATGGTCGTTCTCTTATCAAGTCATTCTAACATTTTCCAAGGAATGTTTGTTTACAGGTCTACAGCATTTTTCAGACAGTCTTTGCATACCCATGAGTCTTGATCGAGATCAGACATTACATTTACACACTTCCAATGATACCATAGATCCCACAGTCACAATGAACACTATTGTCCTCACTTTTACTTATCTCCTCTGGTTCACAGCAGACATTTTCACATTTAGGACAAAAGTACAAATCTCTACTTCCTAACAAAACAGGAACAATATAGCTTCTGAAGAAAATACATAACTTTTCTTGTAAATTGAGCCAAACAGAAGAGTCAAATTTAATTTGTTCAAAAAATGAACCTCTAGGTGACCAAACAAAAAAGTATGCCACTTTACAACCAGTTACTGCCATTTGACTTTGGACTTGAGTATAGTAACAATGATTCTTTTTAGGGACAGTTTACCATCTTCCATGAATAGGTAATCTAGTTTTTTCCACCCTTCTGTGACGGATACATCTGACACTGAAATTGGACATTTAATTTCTAATGTAGCTCTGGTACAACAAGAACATGTAACCATTGCATCAGGACTAGCTGTAATATAAGGTCTATCTGCTTTAACAAACAAACCACACTGCTCAACTGTAAGGTTCCTGTGTTTCTGTGATTCTAAAACTGTAAACAAATTTCTTGCCGTTGCCTCATTTTTTTTTTGCCATATTTAATTGATTCTAAAAAGTCTAAGGATTTTGATTTTCCACAAACTTTGGCAACTAAAGGAGATGTTTTCACAATTTTCTTTTTTGATAATTTCAGACATTTTGTTCCCAACTTCATGACATATTGACGCTGTAATTCTCCCTTTCCTCTGTTCGACCCACTGCTCATTGCCACTTTGCCCTCTAGTAGAAATTTCTATTAATGCAGCTTCATTGGAAGATAAGGACAAACTATCAACAAAGTCAATATCGGAATTCATATTTTGGGTAAATCTATCTGCAGAAATCATAATTGGATCTGGATACTTCACTGATTCTTTAAATGTAGGGAAGCCAGTATACAAAACTGATTTTGGTCTCACGGTGTGAAGAGATGAATACAATTTCTCTACAGCTTCATTTGTTGATGCCCTATGGTCTTCTCGTCTAGGATCAAATTTCAACTTAAAATTGGCGTTGACATCTTTTTCCTCATGTGACTCTGAAGTAGATCCTGTAAAACAGTTAGTTGTATGTTATTAAATTATCTTAACCATTGCATGCTTTATATAATGACATATAACTACATGGTATATTGTAGGGTATAAATAAATGTATAAATAAGACAAGAATGTAACTATACAGACAAACAGATTGCATGTCAATACCTAGAAGTAAAAAATATAACATGCAATATATACATCCACTGTTGATGTTTATACATGTATAATGTTAGAGTTATCTTTCTTTTGATACAAATTTATGTAAGTTGTACAATCGATGTCTAGGATTACATACATACACTTACTTGTGTGTATATAGTGTATGCGTTGAGAGTTGTATTTATCATTCTATTTATGATCAATGCTTTACTGCATGTATGTTGTTGTTATGATATATTTTGAAATTGTTTAATATTACAAGTTTTAAAGTTAAATATGTTAAATAAAAGTCCAGTGAAACAACACCAATATATTGTATGTATGCACCTGAAACTTTGGAACGATTATCACATCGTAAGCTCATATCGGATAGCCGACATGGTATGACATCCTTCTTGGTTGATGAATTCCATCCACAAGGTTGCGAAGTGCAAGCTGGATTGTTGTACCCCATAGTGGTTGCATACTCAAGCTTATATAATACTGCAATTACATGGTTACATGTCTGTGCCATCCCAGCTATACAGCTACACCAACATGCTTTAATTTCATCAGCATTCAAACAAATCCAAACTTCATGTGGTTCATTTCTCACAGACTGTGACGGTGTTACTTTGGATGTAATAACAGTTTTATTTTGTACAACTGTAGACCTCACAGTGTCTACAAAACCAGACTCATAATATGAATAAGCCTTTTGTGTTTTATACCGTCCAACAAAGTCCAAATCTTGTTCCTTGTTCTTCAGTATGAAGGAAAAAATTGTTCCTAAATTAACACTAGGCCATACTGTTACATCATCAGACCAAACTGAATCTGAGAATGATCTAGGGTCTTCAATATCAGCATCTTTCAATCTTTTCAGGTACTCCTCCTTCAGTTTAGCTGTCTGTTGCTGTTCTGAAAATTTAAGTGGCATGCCAGATTCCCAGGCCACAAAACACCTTGACACCAACTGTTCTTTATTTCCTGTGCATGATAAACCTCTTGCTGACAAGTAATCTTTTAGCTGCCCAATGGTATATGAGGCAATCTCTTCGTAGACGTTCGTCGATTGATCACTGTCTTTACTTGAAGCCATCTTACTCAGAATCTTTAAAAAAATAAAGGAATATTAATCAATATCATATTACCTTCAGACATTACTGTGCATATTAAATTAAATGTTTCTTTAGAACATATTACCAGTACAAAAAATGGTATAAGGCAATGAGACAGCAACCAAATACATATATTTTATCAATGTGCAAGAATCATGAAAGTCACATTTTTATGACATTATAAAAAAAGCCTAGGTTGCCTTCAAATATTAGAACTAAACTTTATATGGGATTTTAAATGTAAACAATCAATATTTTAATGATTAAAGAAAAATTATTGATAATAATACCAAATGAATTTGATCAAAGGACTAAGCCTATACACATCCTTTGCAACAGAAAGGTGGTACAATATACATGTAATATGATTTACATTTCAATTGTTCAAGACATAAGTCAGTCTATTTTTTTCATATATCATCATGATCAATTCGCAATTATTAAAGAAAAAAAGATATCATAACCAATGAAAATTTAGATTTTAGTAAACATTTTCATATTTTATTAAGTAATCTCTCTCTCAAAAAATATCATCATAACCAATGAAAATTTTGATTTTTGTAAGCCATTTTCATATGTAATCTCTCAAAAATAAATATTATCATAATTATAACCAGTTAAAACTGAGATTTTTGTAAACATTTTCATATTCTAATAAGTAATCTTTCAAGCATATATAGGGGACTGAACTATCATCATTTAGACAACTCAACAACAATAATCAAAAAGTAAATTGAGATTTTATTACAAATTTGATTCAAGTAAATATGTACCATATTTTAATATAATTTGAAAGCATTATCAAATTTTAGGTTTTCAGCAATGTCAAAATTGTTTTAATGTTGTTTAAACTAGAATATAGAAGATTAAAGACTATAGGAATGTTAATGTGATCTTTAAAATATGTTGGGCAGAATATTGGCCTTCATTCATGTTAGGCATACCTGTCAACTGACCTGATTTTTGCAGGTCAGACCTGAGAATTTTATCAAAAATACCCTATGATCTATGAAGTATTTGAACCTATGCAAGTCATTTTATAACACAGATTTTCACTTATGGCAAATCTTCCTTACTGTTACACATAAAATATATTTTATTATGAGTACATATGCATATTCAAAGTTGATTTAACAGCAGACAGCTAAAAAATTAAAAGACAAGAATTGATGACCTGCATTTTCACTTTCAAAGGTTGAAAGGTATGATTTTGAGGAAGTATCTGGGTTTAATAAGTCTGTTCTTGCCTAAAATAGAGATACCGGCTTCGTCTATTTTGTTTTCCAATCGTATTTTTTGTTCATTTTTACCAACTTTAATACGGCGGTTTTATGAATACTAAAGCGTGAATAAATTTGAAAATAATATCAGATGAAAGGAAATTTTAAATCCTTTCAATCGTATTTTTTCATTTTTAACGTGGATTCGTTGAAAACGATCGACGTTTGTTTAATCGAAACGAGTACGTTGTCAAAATGTCGCTTGCGGCACCTTTTTTGACTTGTGGTAGTTCACTTGTAACGAACATAGAAATATGTTCCTGACGTCATATCATTCTAATATTGGTATCCAATGAAAAAGGAGATTCCCATTTATCTATTTTTAAAGGTCAAATTTAACCTTGCGGTCTCTTTGACCTTCATTAAACGAAAACAAAACTTCACGGAAGAAATTTTTCCATGTAAGTATGGATTTCGAACTTTTGACAATTTTTTTCGGTATCCTTATTGTCTTTACTTGAGAAAGAGCCATATATGACCGTTTTAATCAATCAGGAACATGTTTCTATTTAGATAAAGGCGACGGTAGCAATGTCAAAGGAAGCGTGTTGGAACCGACTGTCGGAACACGGTGTCAGCAGAGAACTGATCGTTCACCTGTTATCTGAGGAAAGTCATACCGGTTAGTTGATGTTTTATTTTGTTAAGAATAAAAATATATTTACTTTAAATGCTTGTAATTGTCATAAGTATATTGAAATCTGTAAAGAATTTGCGTTGAATAAAGAGGGGGGAGGGGGGCTCATTTTACTACAGAAAGTCGGATTTTTTTTTGTTTTTTTTGAAACATTCATGATTGCATAAACTATAGATAATTATTAGAGGATTACTGTTTCATTTGAAAGGCCTGGATTGGCAGAAATATTTATATATATATATATATATAGTATCTTGACTTTGCATTCATGCCAATTTTTTAAAAAAAATACCTGAAAAGATGTAAAATAAATATAATTTGACCACGAACACAAATGTGTAAAATAAATATATATGATTTTACCTTGAACACACTGAAAACCGACATTTTTTTTTATTTAAGCCCCATTAATAATCCTTGTGCATTTGCTACATTTTGTCTTTATTTATTATTTTAGTTGTATATCGCTTGTTATTAACTCAAGTTATTTAATAACAAAATAATAATAAATGAGCCTTGGCGAGTTTATTATTATTTTTTAATAAATAACGGGAGTTACTAACAGATATCACAACACATCATCAGTAAGTGATATGCTTGAACAATTAAAGTGGCCCTCATTACAAGATCGGAG